>JAPMUY010001208.1:0-10000 GCA_026901105.3 Galaxias olidus
GCTGTGCCGCGCTGACGGCAGCCGTGTTGGCCTGGTGCTCCCCTTGCTTTAGGAGCGCTGGGGGTTTGACGAGGCCTTCGACAGCGTTGTTCCGCTCCGCCGGGGACTCTGTGGGGGGCCACGGCGGAACGAGTGCTGCCTTAGCGTAGCACGTCTCATCCACATCCATGGAGCCGTTAGCGGCGTAGCATTGTGGACCGAAGTCGTGCTTAATTTTTGGCTGTGTTTAATAACTACTCGTTTTTTGTTTTTTTTCTCTCTCTCTCTCTCTCCTCTGTATCTTTCTCAATGACTTTCGCTCTCTGGCTGATTTTCTCTCTGTCATTCTCCCTACTCTCTCTCTCCTCTTCTCCCACTCATCCCCCTCCCCCTTTCTCTCCTCTTCTCTATCTCATTCTCTCCCTCCCTTAATCTCCTCTTCTCTCTCTCACTCTTTCCCTCTCTTTCTCTCCTCTAGCCCTCAGTCCCTGGATCTCTTCATTCTCCCACCCTGGCGTGAGGGATTACTCCCAGCTGACCCTTGACCTCACCAGGAATGAGCTGGTGGTGGGTGCCAGGTAGGAATCCTTCACAGTCCTGTGACCACTGTAGCCTTCTCTTCCCCCTGCAGTCCGGGGCTTCTGGTAGAGGTTCCTTCATCAGTAGTCTGTCCACTGTTAAGTTAGTTCTGGGTGGAATTTCCAATTCACAGGAGAGTCTGTGTCGATGTTCTGGTCATTTGGCAACGGATAAGATCGAATCTGAAGCACAACACACACACACACACACACACACACACACACACACACCTACACACAGTTAGCTGAAACTATTGTATGAGTATCAAACACATTATGTATAATATTATCATGCATCTGTCCCTCTCCGTAGGAACTATCTGTTCAGACTGATGCTTGGCAACATGTCTTTGATACAGGTAAGAAAGTGTCTCTCTCCCTCTGGCAGCATGACTTACTGTTTGGATCAGTGCTGGGTTCGTTCTGGCTTCGGGAGGTGAATGTGCTCTGCTCTGCCAGCACAGGCTGAGAAGGGTTTTGAATTAAAGAGAGCGTTTGTGTGTGTGTGTGTGTGTGTGTGTGTGTGTGTGTGTGTGTGTGTGTGTGTGTGTGTGTGTGTGTGTGTGTGTGTGTGTGTCTTTGTCCTCAGGCACAGCCCATGGCCTGTACTATATCAACTGTGTGTTCTGTCTGACAAAACACCACTGCCGTCTGTTTCCTTTGAAAACATTTGACCCTGTATATCTTATACAATACCATTTCAGAGCCATTTTTTACATCCTGTATTTTCATCAACAGTGCATTACTTCAGCACCCTGTTTGAAGTGTAGCTACTGAACATTGTGTGAAACATCGAAACAATACAGCGTTTTTGGTGTGGAAACTGGCAAACTATTGTTACAGTTCACTCTTCATTATAGCTGTTCACCAAGGAGAACCAACTCCAAGACTAAATAAATTGGGTTCTTTGAAGTTGTGAAAAACTCTATGCAGCGGTAGAGCAACAAACGGTAGCCACTGGACTTTACCAGCGAGACTTAATGATTCATACCAAACATTCTTGATGGCGCAAACAGCCTATCCTGTAAGCTTTGTAAATGGATCATTTGATGTTTTGAAGTTCCTTGTATTTGGAGTCCTTTCAACAGGCATATGTTCCACCTCTGAGTCTTGTATGAATGCAGGCATGTGTGTAGGTGGATGTTTGGTGTAGCAGACAGTTGAGGTATGGAGGAGTGGGACAGCTCTGGGGTTGCATCACACACATGTGTGTGTGTGTGTGTGTGTGTGTGTGTGTGTGTATTCCCACTGCACACACTCTTTTCACACTGCACTCGCACACACACACGCACACACACACACACACACACACACACACACACACACACACACACACACTGTGTTCTACACATACAAGCACACACTGGGGGGAATTGATTGAAGCGTCCTAGTTGTGAAGACTGCACTTTCCTTATTTCCTTTTGTACATTTTATACATTCGTACATTTTTCAAATCATTTTAATACGTACCAATTACAGCGTCATTTAGTGGATTTCAACTATCAGAGACGGTAAGAGAAAATACTTTTATAACGAGCGTTCACCAGACACCAGTCTCCTTTGTGGCGTGGTTTTGACACGGCTGCTATCAACACAGGGGGGAGGGCATCGCCGCTGCATTAGCATAATATCATTCTTCCAGGACAGTCATGGTGGATGAGTCCCTCAACCGCACCACAGGCTTTCCCACTGCGGGGAAAACATGTCACCAGTCTGACAGAGTCTCCATTGACAATTGTCACGACAGAGTGGCAGAATGTTCACAGCTGCCACCAGTGTACCGGGGACGATAACAATGGCGCCTTTGTCTTCCTGCTCGGGCTGTCTCCTTCTTGGTGGAGGGAAAAGTCAACTCGTGTGATTCGTACATGTTGTTTTTTTTTGGTGCCATTGAACGCTAGAATGGCTGTCCTGAAAGAAACGGCTGTGTTTTTGTTTTGCCACATCTGTGCCCCACAAGTGTAAATGCCACACACACACACACACACACACACACACACGCACGCGCGCTACTTATTACTTATTTGGGATGGGGGGTGTCTGCTAAGTTTGTCACCTATCATGCCAGTTTGCAAATGGGTGAAATCTGTGGACCGGGTGCAGAGTCGGGGAAACAGAGTAGAGGGAGGAGGAGGAGTGGAAAAGGAGGAGTGAGAGAGGAGGAGGAGGAGAGGAAAAGGAGGAGTGAGAGAGGAGGAGGAGAGCCTGCCAGTCTGTCTGAACAACCGAGACAGGTCGAGAATGGAAGAAGGCCGAGTCGGAAAAAAAAGCCACCGGCTTCCTCCCGTAAACACAGGGCTTTCAGAGCCCAATCTCCAGGGTTGTCTCAGACGGAACACACCCCCACCCCCCACCCCCCCCACACGACACTTGACAGAGTGGCCACTCGTCTCACAGGCCTCTCGCCTCCACATTGTGTGGACGTAGAGGAGTGCTGAGACAGGGAACACTCAACTCTCCAACCGCTAGTTGACAACGCTCCAGTGTGATGCCAGCCTCCGCCACGTTCGCTGTCATGTAAGCTTAATGGTGTTGCTAGGCAACAGCGCCGAGACGGTACTAGCTCCTGCCGGTGGGAGAGGGTCCGGTGGTCCAGAGATCGCTCCAAACGTGCCATTGAGAAGCGTTTTGGCCTTCATTTACGTAAAGGGTCTAGCTCATTCTGAGTTAACAAGTGGGCAAAGTCTAGCGTTTCAGAATCCCCCCCCACCCCCCACTAATAACCTCACAAATGAATCCCCACACCCCTTTTTTATTTTTATTTTTTTTTATTTCTGTAATGTTTATCCAATTTTTCAGCCGATGTTTTTTAAACCGTCTAATTTTTTGGGGGGTGAAGTGTGGTACCAAAACCTTCCTCAGCTGAAAGACGGAGTCCAGGAGCCAATCTCTCCCAGAGAAACTGAGCCAGTCCTCAGGGGGCTTCTGGCTTGGCTAGCCTCAGCCTTCTTCACTCCACTTTGGCTTGCTGAATGGCCGGCGCGGGGCTGTAGAGAAAGTCACTCCGAGGGCCCTTTTAGAAATCACTCAGGAGATTGACAGAGCGGCAACCTGATAAGGCGGGCACCTCGGCGCGTCGCCATGGTGCCCTGCTCCCGCTGCCGTGCCCCTCACTCAGCGCCCCCCCTCCCTCTTCCCAAAGCAGACATTGTCCCTGGCTGTAACCGCACACGGCTGTCACTGTCTCTGCCCCCTGCTTCCCTCTCACCTTCACCGCTCCTCTCGTGTGAGGCTCTGTGTGTGTGTGTGTGTGTGTGTGTGTGTGCGTTAGAGAGACAGAATAGAAGGAGGCTAGGTTAGAGAACCTGCCCAAACACAGCCTCAGGCCAAAGCTATCTCTTACCCCAAGCCAGAGCTATTCACTGCTCGGCAGGGGAGAACGTGGATGGACAGGCTCTTTAGTTAAGCCTGTGTGGGTGTGTGTGTGTGTGGGTGTCCTCGTTCATGCCCGTCTCATTAGGTGGGGGGGCACGGGTCTGTTGGCGTGCCCCCTTTAGTGAGAGGAGAGGAGAGGATAGGATAGGAGAGGAGAGGAGACAGGAGAGGAGACAGGAGAGGAGAGGAGAGGAGACAGGAGAAGAGAGGAGAGGAGAGGAGAGGAGAGGAGTTTTTTCCTCAGATATCAGAAATCAAAGGAATTTCTTACTGGATTCCGATAAGGATTGCCCACACACATAGCCGATGCCCGTACACAGTCACATACATACAGTACACACACACACACACACACACACACACACACACACACACACACACACACACACACACACACACACACACACACACACACACACACACACACACACACACAGCACACACAGGGGCTTATGATTCATAGTTTGCGATGAGTGTGTGTGGGACTGAATGAATTAAATCCCTTTTTCTCCGGCATACAACTCTGTGATTGACACAAACACACGAACACACACACACACACACACGCACACACACGCGCACACACACACACACACACACACACACACACACACAGAGAGAGAGAGACACACACACACAAACAGACACACAGACACATTCTCAAACAAACATGGCCACCCGATGGGATCAATGCATGACTATGGAGCTCCTCACTCCATACCGTATTATTACATTTCTCTCACTCTGCTGTCTCTTGCTCTCCTTTTATCCCCCCCCCCCCCCGGCCTGCTCCGCTCTCACGGCGGGGGAGCGAGGAGCTGTGGCGGGGCTGGAGAATGGGGGAGGATGGATGTTCTGATTGAGTCCCGCCCACACACTCTGCTCTCCATCGAGTGGCACCCTGGAACCGCCGGCCCAGCAGGCAGGGAGAGGAGGGGGAAGAGAAGAACAGAGAGAAGGAGGAAGAGAGCTGGGGGGGGTTTGAGACGAGAAGAGCAAGAAAAAGGAGGTGTAGGTGAATGATGGTGAGAGAGAGAGAGAGAGATAGTGAGAGAGAGAGAGAGAGAAAAGAGAGTGAGAGAACCAGTTTATTTTATCCGCTGTGTTCCGGTGACTGTTAGGCGTGTGGGATGCGGAGCAGATCAGCCAGATGTGCCGGGAGACGTTCTTGTTTTGTCAGGGAAAAACACTGCGGAAAACTTTTCCTACAGCATGAAATAAACAGGATCAGAATGCTCAACAGAGCTTAGATGTGTGTGTGTGTGTGTGTGTGTGTGTGTGTGTGTGTGTGTGTGTCTCATTTGAGTTTCCCTGCTTGACACCTCAACAGTACGTCTGCTAACATCGGTCGACAGCAGAGCAGAAAAAAACTAGAGGTTGGCTGGCCCGTTGAATCCTCCCACCTCGCGCTTTTCGCCGGCAGGCGTGTCAGCCCCTCTCGTCTCCCCTCCAGCCGAGAGGGAGAGGCGCACAGAGCGGTACGGGCTGTTTCTGTCGGTAGCCATGCTTAATGTTAGGACCACTTTGCTTCTCATGTTGTACGTGGACAGGCATCCTGCGGGGTCTGCTTTCTGCACGGGCACTACTTCAGACGAGGGGCTCTCACCGACACTCTGAAACACACCCACGCACAAGCACTGTCACACACACACACACACACACACACAAACACACACACACACACACACACACACAAGAGATCCGCTCTCAAACTCTCGTTCTCCACATCCCTTCTTCTCCTTCTCATTTTCTCACACACAGATGCAGGGGAGCAGGGAGCAGACAGGGTCAAGTCTTCTTGTTGTCGGGTATAAGGAGATGCTTTGTGTGAGCGCCTGTTTGTCTACCTGTGTGTGTGTGTGTGTGTGTGTGTGTGTGTGTGTGTGTGTGTGTGTGTGTGTGTGTGTGTGTGTTGGGCTCAGGGTTGTCATCTACGTCTCCGGCTGGAGCCAGCGTCTTGGGTTGAAGGTCATGTGTGGCAGAAAAGCAGGAGGAGGAGAAGGAAGGAGCAGGGAGGTGGAGCAGGGGCGGGGAGCAGGAGGAGCAGGAGGAGCAGTGGAGTAGGAGCAGGGGTGCGCAGGAGGAGTAGGGGGAGCAGGAGGAGCAGGTGGAGCAGGAGGAGCAGGAGGAGTAGGAGGAGCAGTAGGAGTAAGGGGCGCAGGAGGAGCAGGAGGAGCAGGGGGAGCAGGAGGAGCAGGAGGAGTAGGAGGAGTAGGAGGAGCAGGAGGAGTAGGAGGAGCTGGGGTGTGTTGTGTGGGCTGAGTGTCCTGCCATGCTGGTGTGTGATAAGCCCTGTAGGTACGGGTGTGGAATGTAAACATCGTGTTACTGTCTGGAATCCACAGTACATCTGTCTGCACCAGCCTTCCCCCGTCACCCCTCCTCTCTCTCTCTCTCTCTCTCTCTCTCTCTCTCTCTCCCCCTCTCCCCCTCCCTCCCTCCATCCGGACCCAATTTCACCCTCATGCGGCTGCACACATGTACCTAGCCCCCAGTCCTCCATTGTTATGACAAAGATGAAAGGATGTGTTTTAGCCCGTACCAGGTGGAGGAAAAGTGGCTGCCCCTGTCCTCTCTGACCGGGTCATATTCTTTCACAACTTTCCCTCCCTGTTCTTTTCCCCTCCAGCTGCTCCGTTGGTTCTCTAGTGAGGCGGACAATGGGACTGTGCAATGCACCGTGGCGAGCAGGACCTCCAAGGCAGGCCCCCCCTGTAGACAGTATGCCCCCCCCCCCCCTCTATTCACACTGCAGAGGTGGGCAATCACGCCGTGACCCATGTGATCTGTGTGTGTGTGGCTCTTTAGGTTCCAGAGGACTCGTCTCCGTGGAGTCCTTGGTGTGGCGTCTGTGTGTGTGTGGCTCTTTAGGTTCCAGAGGACTCGTCTCCGTGGAGTCCTTGGCATGGCGTCTGTGTGTGTGTGGCTCTTTAGGTTCCAGAGGACTCGTCTCTGTGGAGCCCGTGGAGTCCTTGGTGTGTGTGTGTGTGTGTGGCTCTTTAGGTTCCAGAGGACTCGTCTCTGTGGAGCCCGTGGAGTCCTTGTTGTGGCGTGTGTGTGTGGCTCTTTAGGTTCCAGAGGACTCGTCTCTGTGGAGCCCGTGGAGTCCTTGGTGTGGCGTCTATGTGTGTGAGGCTCTTTACTCACTAGAGGACTCGTCTCCGTGGAGCCCGTGGAGTCCTTGGTGTGTGTGTGTGTGTGTGTGTGTGTGTGTGGCTCTTTAAGCTCCAGGGGACGAGGTCGTCGGCGTTGTTGTTGCCTCGCCGTGACCCGGCCTAGGCCCCTCTGCCGACCGCCACTCTTCCGTGTAAGAGAGCACGGACATTGTCCCCCGCGATTGCTGTTGTCTTCAGGGCCGCCGTGCTCTAAGGGGGACTGGGGGGGGGGGGGGGGGGGGGGGGGGGGGGGGGGACGACACACCTCGTTCCCCTTCGACCGCGCTCCACTTTTCTTCTCCCTCCTCGCTCGCTCGCAAACCGCTCAATTTCAGGACCCATTATCACAAATGGGAGACACAGCCGGAGGGCAGGGGCTGTTTTCTCGCCGAAGCAAAAACGTTTGGAGCTCTTAGGCGGGGGTGGGGGTGCGGGGGTGGGGGGGGGGGGGGGTCACTTGTCTTGTCCTCATCGTTCCTGTTTGTCCTACGTGAGGACCGGTGTGATGGCAGAGAGTAGAGAGCTCTCAGGGGCCCCGCGGTGTGCCCCCCCCCCCGGGTTGTGCAGATGGGGGGGGTGGGGGGGGGTGGGGGGGGGGGGGTTGGCATCCATGATGGGACTGCTCTGCTGGGGTGTCCATTACGTGAGGCTCCCTCTCTGCCGGGCCGTTCCAAACCTCTTCAGCAGATGTTAAGGGGATCAAGAGAAGGACGTCCAATCAAAGCTGGCCTCTGGTGCTCCCTAAGTAGTTTAACATCAAAGATGTTAGGAGATTACCTGAGCAATTCATTTTTACATTTTTATGTTTGCGTATTTTTAACGCATTCCTTATTTTTTGAATAGGGGTTTGTTATGTTTATGAGCAGGCTAACTAGCTTGTAGATAATAATTTGTATTTGTTGGAAGGGGGTGGATGTTTCCAAGCCAACCCGTTTGTCTCAGTATTTATTTGGCCTGTCAGAGCGCTTTGGTTCTATTTACTCCCAGGATACATTGTTGGGTCGCAGCGGGCCAAGGTCGGGCCAACGGGGTCAACCTCAGAGGTCAAAGGGTCACAGCCCCCTGACCTTTTGTTATTTGTTTCTTTAAACAGGAAGTGGTGTACGAACTCCCCCGGCCCCAGAGGCTGCTCGGAATGCTTCAGCACGCCACCGTGAAAACAAATGGAGCTATCTGTGCGTGTCGTTAGCTCAGTGTTCGTCAGGCTTTTCGGAGAACAATGAAATGGTGTGTTAGCCTCGGCCTCAAGTCTCGTCTCAAAAAGCCAATAACATGCTGAGACATTACATTGGCGTTTGCAGCGTCTTTCATTACAGTGTTATTTGTCTTCCTCGTTCATAAATCTCAGCGTGGCGACAGATCATCATCCTTCCTGCAACTTCCCTCATCTATGCTTGTCACACACTCCGCACCCCCCCACCCCCCCACCCCCACCCCCACTCCAGACACCTTCCGTGCCCCGCCCAGCGCTGAAGGGCAGTCTGGGTACCGGTGTTTATTAAAATAAGGAAGGGAGAAAGGGGAAAGTGCTCAGCGACTCCCATTACGACAGGATTTTCGCCGGAGTGGATGTGCACATCCTTAAGTGGGCCGCGGTAACAAGTCCTGGCCTCGCGACACTGAGTTTGATGAGTCACGCCCGATTTCATTCGCCGTGCTCGTGATTCATTTTCCCGGTGCAATTTGGCCCGAGATTAAATAATTGATGGGCTCTGTCAGAGTGGACGTGGATCATCTGTATGTGGAGCCTGGAGGAGAGGGGCCACTTGTCACCGGCTAATGTGTTCCCCCACCATCAGGCTGTCTGTCGTGGGGGGAAGTGAGCCATGATGCTGGATGTCTGCGTGTGTGTGTGTGTGCGTGTGCGTGTGCGTGTGCGTGTGCGTGTGCGCGTGTGTGTGTGTGCGTGTCTGATGGTTCGAGTCTTGATGCATGGATGTGTTTTTGTTTGTGGTTTGAGTTCTTTTGTGTGTGTGTCAAGTTTGCGTGTACATATTGCTGCGTGAGTGAGCGTGTGTCTGGACCAAACTTTTCGGACAGATTATTGTTGCTAAAACTCTAGTCAGTGCATGCTAGTACAGAAAATATGTTTTGACGGGAAGTTTTTGTTTTTGGCTCTCGCTCTCTTTCCTCTCGCTCTCTTTCCTCCCTGGATTTCTCCATTGCTTCTCTGGTGCAGCGTTAACATTTAGTCGGAACAGCTGGCGCTCTTCAAAGCTCCCTGCATGCAGTGTGTACACACACACACACACGCACACATGCACACGCACACACACACACACACACACACACACACACACATGCACGAGGGACTGCAGCATAGCGAGTGCATCAGAGGGGGTGTATCTGTGGCCTAGTGTGTAAGGTTCAGTGTTCTGGGACAATAAGGCACGGCTATTGAAAGTCTTTTCACATCCGCCCGCCCGTATGTGTGTGTGTGTGTGTGTGTGTGTGTGTGTGTGTGTGTGTGTGTGTGTGTGTGTGTGTGTGTGTAAGGGACTGGGGGTGGGGGGTCTGAATGGTAGACTTTGTAAAAGGATGAAGGGGGCGGTGATGAAGTGAAGGGGGATGGAAGGACTGGAGGGATGGAGGGATGGAGGGATGGACGGTTCTTGAAGTTGGAGACCCTGCAGTCTTTCTACCTGAGGTCAAAGTGGAGAGGGAGGAGAAGAGGGCTGAGATGAATGGCTGATCAGGCGCTGTCAGGTAGCTGCTTAGACATCTGATATAAAAAGGCAGGGGGAAGGTGAGGGGGGGGAGGCCACATTCACATTTAAATGCATGCCGGGCGGCCTCCTGAGGGAACGCAGTTGGTGAAGAGTGCACTTTTTCCAAGTTGCTTCCTAAACTGTCTTGTTTGGTTATTCATGTGTTATGTTTTTCAGGGGGAATCTCAATGTTATTGGTCCTATA
>JAPMUY010001208.1:12500-17404 GCA_026901105.3 Galaxias olidus
GAGAGAGAGAGAGAGTTTGTGAGTGTGTACCATACCAGTTACAGTCAACATTTGCGTAGTTGTGACGCAGTGCGTGCATGTGCCAATGAGGGTCAAGCGTCCGTGGTTAATGCAGTGAGTCACCTTCTGAATGGTGTTGTTTTCTGTTTCCCAGGCGACGGAATGGAGTCCGGACGACGACACCAGGCGATCCTGTCAGAGCAAAGGAAAGACTGAGGTACGCCCGCCCCCACTGACATAGTTTCCTCTAAACGCTGTCAAACGATTCACTGAGAGGCCGTGTCTCTGGCAGTCCATTGGTTTAAGCCCATGCCGGAGGGTTTTTGGGCTCCTCAAAAAAAAAAATTTGTTCTCCTCAATCAAACTTTGTTTTTTTTCCTGCTCCTAAAAGTGAAGATTGACGGTTTGGCTTTTTAGTAGGGCAGTCAAGATGAGCTTAAAGGCTGATAAACTATGCTTGGATTATAAACGGCGCTTTCGTCTTTTAAGGGAACATTGATTTTTGTGTCATTTTTATATCTGAGGTGCTACAGAAATGAGACAAAAATCAACCAGCCAATCACTTCTCAGTGAAACTTTAGTGACCATTGCAACCTCAATATAACCTGCAATATAAAACAATTACTTTCTTTCAATCGTAAATTAAAAGGTAAGGTACAAAATTACTTTGCTGATATTGATATAAAAGTAACAGATGGGTTTGGGTTAGGAGGGTATGATAGTTTGGGCTACGAGAAATGAGGCATATTAATGTTACACACAATCCAACATTATGAAGGTAAATTGGCATCAACTCTTTTGCGAAACCATTTGAGTGAAGTCCATCAGACTGTTCCTAAGCCCCTCCTCTTTACCACCCCCTGCAGGTGGAGTGTCAGAACTACATCAGAGTCCTGTTGGTCAACAAGACCGAGGTCATCACCTGTGGCACCAACGCGTTCCAGCCTCTGTGCATCACCCGCGAGGTACGGACGACTTTGATCCGCGCTCGTGTCTGCGTGTGCCTGGGGGATGGACAAAATACGTGCGCCTAAATTCATGCACGCGTGATGCACGTGCATGTTTACGAGAGAGTGAGAGAGTGAGAGAGCAAGACACAGAGAGAGACAGAGAATGTATTGCATACAATGTACAATGCTGTGCTTGCGCGTCCAGATACGGTAAGTGGTGGTGGAACGCAAAAGACCAACTAAGATAAGGTTCCTGGTTCAGCGTGCCTGTGGTGCAGCCCTCCAAACACTCCAACCCAGAGGAACAATTCTACGTCTCATTGTTGTCTAGGAGCAATAAATTAGTTCTTAATTTTGTCTCATTTGAGCTCGTTTGTTTTTGACTTCTTGCTCCTAAAGGCCTCTTAGGAGCCAAAGAAGGGAAGTAAAAGAGAACTTGATTTTGAGACTTGGATGAGCTTTGGTTGAGATAAAAATACTTTTCATAAATACTTGGAGATACAAATGAGACTCATTAGAAACAATTCTGAGAACTCCTTTATATGAGATTATATGTCACTATTTCTCCTGACAAGATTTTGAGAGGTAAGGGACAAAGTTCAATGTCTCTTTTAAGTATCACAAATGTCTCATTTGTGTGTAGGACACAAAAGGAGATACTAATGAGATCTCATTTTTGGATTATGCTTTCCTATGGGAACTCCCATGATTCTCTTCTTGTTTTTCTGTTACTGTTTACGTCACACGTTTCATCCTCCTCTTATCCCCAGTTTCTTTTTTGTCCCGTCTTGTCCTTCTACTGTTTGCCTCACGGCTCCGCGCGTCCCTCCCCCCTCCCCCCTCCCCAGGTGTGGGGAACACGAGCAGCGTGCTGGAGCGGGTGAACGGCGGCGCTGCTGCCCTCACGACCCGCGCCACAACTCCACGGCGGTGGGTGACGGAGAGCGGCGAGTTGTACGCCGCCACCGCTATCGACTTCGGCCGCGACCCCGTCATCTACCGCAGCCTGGGGGCTGCCGCCCGCTGCGCACCGCCCAGTACAACTCCAAGTGGCTCAATGGGTAACCGCACAATCTAACCTCTCTTCACTGTCCGTCCTGTCAGGCCTGGATTCACCTTGGGACATGGAGTAAAGACTCATATCAATAATGAATTCATTTATATTCATATACATATTTGTGTTGTGTGTGATGATTCATGGTTTTAGGATATTATGAATAGTATGAATCCTATACTTCATCTTATACATTGCATTGTGTGTGTTACAACCTATTCTATGGACGTTGGGTTTGCAGTTCCTTTGTGCGGGCTGTCGATCGTCACCTGATTTGGCCTGAGCAGGGCTTTGTGTGGTAATCCGATAAAAAAAAAAAAAAAAAGGAGATGCTGTCTTGGCACTGCGAGCCGAGCCGAGGTAAACACGGCTAGCTTACTGTCCGACAGAGATGCTTCCCCTTCCCTGACGACCGTGTTGTGACAGCCGTGACGAGCGCCGGCTTCCTGTCACAGGATTAGTCATCAGATAGCCGGGCCTGAAAGGCGCGCGGCGATCCACGGCACTAGGGGCCGGGAAGCGGCAGAGGGGAGGTGGGGAGGGGAAGGGCTCTGAGAGGAGGCGGCGGCAGCCGGAGCGGAAGAAAGAGAACGTAGAGAAAGGTAGAGGCCATTTATCGCGGCGAGGGCGTACGGGAGCCGTTCAAGATCGCGCTCAAATGTCAAGTGTCTGGAAAGGCAAGGCACCGGTGAGCTGTTACAGGCTACCGAGTGGGAGGGGGCGAGGGGGGAGGGAGAGGAGGGGAGAGGCAGCGGAGAGAGAGCCCAAGGAAGTTCCTGGAGTGAACTGTTGGGAGAGTGGAGGATGAGAAAGAGACGATGGGGGTGTGGACGCTCGGTGGAGGAGAGAGAGAGACGGAGAGGTGTCAGGGAGGGAGGAGGGTAAGGGAAGGTAACGGGGGGATGGAGAGAGAGAGAGAGAGAGAGGGCAGAAAGGTGTGAGGTACACTGGCAGCAGAGATAGACTCAGGGAGTCAGTGAGCGGTGTAATTATTCCTCGCAGCAGGGAGAGGGTGAAATTACAGCACTCTGCATGCTTCACGCTGCCACGGCCTCTCTACGCTGAGTGTGTGTGTGTGTGTGTGTGTGTGTGTGTGTGTGTGAGTGTGTGTGTGAGTGTGATACAGAGATAGAGGGTCAACAGATTGCATGCAGAGATGTACTTTCTTGTGTGCAGTTTGCGTGGGTGTGACGTGTGTGTATGTGTTTCTCTGATTGTATACGGTGTGTGTATGTGTGTGTGTGTGTGTGTGTGTGTGTGTGTGTGTGTGTGTTTCTGTGAGTGTATGTGTGTGGGTGGGAATCAGTAGGGGAGTGCAGGGATTTGTGCTCATCTGCATAATCACAACTGGATGCGAACAAACTGAAACTCCACACACACACACACACACCTTTCTGGCAGACAGCCTTCTATGCGTCATGGCTGATTCCTCTGAGGCTATAGTGACAGTGGCGGCGGACCCAGCGTGTGAATCCGAAACCAATTCCCTGACACATGAGCCCGTATCCCTATGCTCTGGAGTGTATGGGGCCTCCACGGACAGGATGGGGTCCCGAATCAATTAGACCGTTCCCGCATCGGAATGGCATCCCGCCGAGAGCGGTTTCTAACGGGAATCTCACCGAAACAGAGGATATGAAAAACTGTCCTCGGAATAACAGGCAAAATTAGTTGTAATGTTATTCTCGCTTAGTCAGTCAGTCAGTCACTCACTCACTCACTTGCTCTGTCTCTCACTCACTCACTCACTCACTCACTCACTCACTCACTCACTCACTCACTCGCTCACTCTGTCTCTCTGTCACTCACTCACTCTGTCTCTGTCACTCACTCACTCGTTCACTCAGTCTGTCTCTCAGTCGTTCTCCATCTCTCTGTCTTTGGTGTCCCTTGTCTCAGTCTTTGTTTTGGTCTCTCATACTGTAGGTGTTTCTCTCTCTTTCTCTCTCTCTCTCTCTCTCTCTTCCCTCTCTCCTTCTCTCTCCTGCCCCCCCCCCCCCCCCCCCCCCCCCCCCCCCCCCCCCCCCCCCCTGCCCCCTGCCCGCCTGCTAGAGACAACATTCTGTTTACCGTTCAGCCGGGAAGTGGAAAAAAAGACTGTCAGTTTGACACCCACACACGCTCAATATGCATAGTTTGCGATCAACCTACCCCCCTTTGACATACACACACATACCCACGTGCACGTACAAACCGTTTGTTTCACACACACACACACACGCACACACACACACACACACACACACACATATTCTGAAAAGACACACAAGCTCAGACAAACACAAATAAATGCACATGCTACACTCATTTTTACATACACACCCACTCTCTCACACAGACACACAGACACACACACACAAACACAGACACACACACACGATTAGCTCATCATCTCCCCCTCCCAGCCATGGATAAACTGTGCTGCTCCACTGTGCTGGTGGCTCCTGGAGTTTGCCTGTGTAATTACCAATGACCCAGTGGGAGACAGGACTCCAGTCCACAGTAGACATCTGCACGCTCGTTAGCATCAATTAGCTAATGGGCCTGGATGGAGGGGGGGGGGGGGGGTCTCTATTTACCGGGCACACCACAGAGGGAGCTGGTTATAAAGCTATTGATTAGACAGCACATCATCTAATAGTAATTATACAAATTACTCGATGAATTAAAAGCTTTTGGGTAGCGTGTGGTAATTGTTTAAATATGTCTTTTAGTGAGTAAAGCACTATTTAGACCGGAGCCAACAATAATAAAACTAAACCATTAGTTGAGCAGAAAGAGAAGGGTGCTCTCGTTGACATGCATACCTACAGCCTAGCTCACGAGCTTTAGCAAAGCCACGCACCGCATCCCTTCATCCACCTCGCCGACAGCCAAGGACGCCGTTTCCCCCCAAAAAG
>JAPMUY010001211.1:0-17396 GCA_026901105.3 Galaxias olidus
TCATCTGCAAAGGAAGAGAGGAATGGACAGATGACCTTTACTCTGCAAAGGAAGAGAAGAATGAACAGATGAGACACTCAGGTAGGAGGAGGGGGAAGCTAGAAGGAGAGGTAGAGCAGAAGAGAGAGGTGGAGGAGGAGAGAGGTGGTCTCCTAGGGCAGTGCACAGGAGGTCTGAGATAGTGGGGAGATATCACCCCCCCCTCCCTCTCTTGTGATGACTGGAGGTAGACAGCCAGCGTGTGTTTGCGTGTCGAGAGAGAAAAAATCACAGCTATTCCAATCCCTGAGCAGCCTCTGGATGAGTTTGTTTTTTTTGTCTCTGTGTGGGTGTGTGTGTGTGTGTGTGAGAGAGAGGTGTCAGTATGAGGATCTTCAGAACAAGGAGTCTTTCCAGCTACCTGCTACCGTCGGCCATCTTGGCTCTTCTGCTTTTCTTCAGCGCCCTCTGGCTCCGTGAGTTTCCTCTTTTACACTGGTGTTAAACAGAAACTGGTCCACCATTAAGGCTCTTTTACACTGGTGTTGAACAGAAACAGATCCACCATTAAGGCTCTGTGTCTGAATTAAACTGAACTGGCAACACCTCTAAGCTGCAACCAGGAAATGTCAGTACAACCGTTTGGGAGCTTTCTGTCAGTTTCCTGATTCGATGAAACTGGTCAGCCATTTTGGCTCTGCTGTTTGTGTTCAGCTCAGAAAGGACTGGGAGACTGTGAGGACTCTTGGCACCCCTGCATTCGCTTCCATTGGCCCACGGTAACACACACACACACACACACACACACACACACACACACACACACACACACACACACACACTACCGTACCATACTAACCCTAACCCTAAAAATACAAGACAATATCATCCTCTCAGAAACGTCGTGAAAGAAAACTTCATTTATTTTGCCATGTTGAACTAAATGCCCTAATAATGCAGTATATTTTTTTCCTAGATTCAAAATGTATTCCAAAAATAACATACACTTGACATGCAATTGTAGCAATAAATACTGTAAATATAATGATAAATGTGGAATAGTTACATACAAAAAGGTAATATGCAGCACAAAACTTTCCAATTGTGTCAATCAGCTCTTAATACAACACCATTTCTCTGATAACACATTGAAAATAACTGGTGACATGTCAGGCATTACATTACATTACATTACAATCATTTAGCAGACGCTTTGATCCAAAACGACTTACAAATAACTAGTGCATTCAAATAGAAGGTAAAAAAAACACAAGTCAGGTAGATAAGATAAGTGCGTACCCGACCTAATCACCTAGATAAGAGCTAAGCAAGTGCTACATTAAACAGCAGGATACTTAACAGGACCAGTGCAAACCTAATACGAACAACTTAGTATCGACAGTGACTTAGTATATCAAATAGAAGTGCAAGGCAGATGCGTGCATACTTTACATGGTACATTAAGATGAACAAATACTTTACAGGGTACATTAAGACTAACATAATACTTTATGTGAAACATAAAGACTAACATACTTTACATGTTACATTGAGACTACAAAATACATTACATGTTACATTAAGACTAACACAATACTTTATGTGAAACATTAAGACTAACATTGTCAGGGGCTGGGTGCCCCTTCAGCCAGCAGAGGGCGATGCTCCAGTTAAGCTCATCCTCACCTGTAATTAGTGCCTTTATTATTGGCAGCTGTGTTGTGTGTGTGTGTGTGTGTGTGTGTGTGTGTGTGTGTGTGTGTGTGTGTGTGTGTGCCCTATTTAAGTTCCCCTCTTTTGTTATCAATGTGTTCTACCATTCCTTGTTGTGCCTGTAAATTCCGTATCTCCTTGTGGAGATCTTTTCAGTGAATTTGCCTCCAGTGTCTCCTTCCTTGGGTTTATTCCTTTTTTCTAGTTAATCTTAGTTCCTTTAGTTTTAGTCTGCGTGTGGTTACCACACTCCTGTTCCAGTCCGTGACAAACATAATACTTTACAGGGTACATGTTACATTCAGACTAACATAATACTTTACATGTTACATTAAGACTAACACATACTTTACATGGTATATTAAGACTAACACATACTTTACATGGTATATTAAGACTAACACATATTTTACAT
Organism: Galaxias olidus; assembly: GCA_026901105.3. Classification (NCBI taxonomy): domain Eukaryota; kingdom Metazoa; phylum Chordata; class Actinopteri; order Galaxiiformes; family Galaxiidae; genus Galaxias; species Galaxias olidus. Next base: position 2,108 of record JAPMUY010001211.1, read on the forward strand.
GGTACTTTAAGATTGTTCACTAATTAAACGCTAGTAGAAGCCCCAAAGACAGACATTTTGTTTTTCAAACCGCAGTTAAAACTAACAGCTAAACAATGCGATGAGGAGACCCAATCAGTAAAGCAAAGAGGCATCAATTTCAAGAACATTGTGTTTTTTCTCCACATCTCTAATAACTAACATATGCCTCTGATCTTGCTCTCTTCCTCTGTTTCAGCCAGCGACTCCGCTAGTCCTTGAGGTCCAGAATGGGGGAGGAACTGTAGGAGGGAAAAGGGACTGGGAGGAGACAGCGTTAGTCCTGCCTCCACAGGAGTGTCCTGGACAATCTTTTCAGGTGTGGAGACTGCTGTCTCACCTGGGTCACGCCCTCAGCCCCGCCCACAACGACGTACTGCTGGAGCCTTACCTGGACAGCTGGGACGAACTCATCAGGTACACACACACACACACACACACACACACATTTCAATATAGACAGGATAGGATGTTATAATATCCATTATGCCATACTCCTAGATGAGCACTTCAAAAGCCAATATTTTAGAATGGACTTGGGTTGAGAGCAGATATGTCATTGGGGTTTTCAAGTGGGCACCCTCCATCCCGGATGTTTCATTCATTTGAGCCCACGACACCTCCAGAAGGCTTAACAGTGAACAATGACGTCTCAGAGCCACCCCCCGTCTATATCCGCTCTCGGCACGGCCAGATAGAACAACAAACATTTTTTATTAAGCTGAGAGATATCCTTATACCAATCCATATTGCCTATCCCTGCAGGGATACTTACCACCTCAAAAAAGAACATAATAAATCATTTCTATATATTAATATAATTATGAAATTTATAAAATCCCTCCTCTCAAAGATGCTATAATGCAGGTAGTTGTCAGGGTAATCGATAATGCAGGTAGTTGTCAGGGTAATTGATAGTGCAGGTAGTTGTTAGGGTAAACGATAATGCAGGTAGTTGTCAGGGTAATCGATAATGCAGGTAGTTGTCAGGGTAATTGATAGTGCAGGTAGTTGTTATGTCCCTGAAAGTAGTGGTCAGGGTTGATAATCAGGTAGTTCAAATCCCTGAAAGTACGTTGTCTTTCAAATCCCCTGCATTTTATAACTGCTCCCTCATCCAGAACCTCATCCTTGAAAGGACACAACATGATTGACAAAGCAGAACGAAACATGGGTCCTTATTTATAGACCTTCACTTCATTGATTAAAACTCGTAGACCCACTAAACACATCAAAGATAACTTTTTTCTTGTTTGTTTTTTTGACATTGTTTTAAATGTATTAACCAATACATTAACCAATACATTAACCAATACATTAACCAATACATTTTAACCATGGTTTCCTAGGGGATAGAGGCAGATGGATTCATTTACTACACTTCTCGTCAATATTTTTATTTTTAATATATTTATTATTAACTGTACTGTTCTATTGGGGTAATTTAGATTGAGACATAGTTTACGTATAGCATAAGCCTAAATGTTTGATATCACACACTCTATAATTAAACACGTATGGGGTTCTATATCTTATTAATTACCATGGTATGATTTATTAGAATTTTCTTTTTTTATGGATGACTTTCTACAATAATAACAATTCTATATAATTGTGATAATATATTTTTTGTAATGATAGTGGTTAATGAAGTCAAATAATATGGCACCACGCCAGAAAGTCAGTGTTAAAATCATCCTTTCCCATCGGCTCAGTCTTACAGAAACTCTGGTTAAGCAAGAACTCAGGCTTAAGTGGTGAACTCGCTTTATGGAACTGGCCTCGGCCTCTGTTTCAACTCCTAGTTTAACAAGCTGACACTGCCCCCCCCCCCCCCCTTAGGTTTATGGAGTCTCTGGGACCAATCATAAGCTTCTTCTCTGGGAAGGTGAAAGAGAAACTGTCCTTGATACGAGAGCTCTCACTCAAAGACAGGGAGGATCATGGGAAACGTAGTCCTTCTGGTCCGGCTGCACTACAGTCCCCATCAGCCTACAGCTCAATGCTGTCCATGGTCAAAACGGAGCTAGACAGGGGAGTGGTCAACTTCTCCCGCCGTAGCCAATCAGGGTGCAGGACCATTCTGCGTCTCCATCGATCCCTCCAATGGCTGAAGCTGTTGCTGCAGGGTCTAACTGAGGGGCCGGACGCAAAGGGCCAATACCGTACCCCTGGAGAGCTGTGCAGGTACACACACACACACACACACACACACACACACACACACTCACACTCACAATCACACTCACCCTCACACACACATAAAATACACAGTCTATTATTCTCTGGTCAACAGGAATGCTTAAAAGTGTGTTTTGATATTGATGATGATATGAAATGATATTAGAATTGAGTAATAATTGTGATATTTGTTATAGATATGTTAATAATAGTGATATTTGTCATGGATATGTTAATAATAGTGATATTTGTTATGGATATGTTAATAATAGTGATATTTGTTATGGATATGTTAATAATAGTGATATTTGTTATGGATATGTTAATAATAGTGATATTAGTTATGGATATGTTAATAATAGTGATATTTGTTATGGATATGTTAATAATAGTGATATTTGTCATAGATATGTTAATAATAGTGATATTTGTCATAGATGTGTGAATAATAGTGATATTTGTCATGGATATGTTAATAATAGTGATATTTGTTATGGATATGTTAATAATAGTGATATTTGTTATGGATGTGTGAATAATAGGGTGTGATGTTTACAGGAAGGTAATATTAACATGAATGTCTAATTCCCCTCCCCTGGCTGATCATAGTTATAATATTTATTTTAATATAACAGTTATAATAGTGATGTTAACAGTTATAATAGTTATATTAATATTAACAGTTATAATAGTTATATTAATACTAACAGTTATAATAGTTATATTAAAATTAACAGGTGTAATCATTATATTAATATTAACAGTTATAATAGTTATCTTAATATAACAGTTATAATAGCGATATTAACAGTTATAATATTTACATTAATATAACAGTTATAATAGTAATATTAACAGTTATAATAGTGATATTAACAGTTATTATAGCTATATTAATATTAACAGTTATAATAGTTATATTAATACTAACAGTTGTAATCGATATATTAATATTAATAGTTATAATAGTTATATTAATATTAACCGTTAATATCATTATTATAACAGTTATAATAGTTATATTAATATTAATAGTTAGGATATTTATATTTATATCAATAGTTATAATAATGATATTAACATTAATACTTACTAGTATTACATACTTACTTACTAGTATAATAGTGATATTAATATTAACAGTTATAATAGTTATATTAATATTAGCAGTTATAACAGTGATATTATCATGATTGTGTAATTCCCCTCCTGTCCACAGGGAGGCGTACTCTGTAGCGCTGGCACCAAACCACCCCTGGCTGATGCGGCAGGCAGCAGAGCTGGTGTTTGCGGCGTTGCCGGGGCGACAGGTGTTCCTGGACACTGTGTGTGTGACCAATCAGGAAGAAGCCACGCCCGTTCTCCACACACTGATTGAAGCTATAGGACTGGTGCACACACGCACCCAGAACATATTGCACACACACAACATGTTGGACCTGCCCTAACACAACACACACACACACACACACACACACACACACACAGAACATATTGCACACACACACAACATGTTGGACCTGCCCTAACACAACACACACACACACACACCCCCAGAACATTTTGCACACACACATCATGTTGGACCTGCCCTAACACAACACACACACACACACACCCAGAACATATTGCACACACACATGTTAGACGTGCCCTAACACAACACACACACACACACACACACACACACCCAGAACATTGCACACACACACAACATGTTGGACCTGCCCTAATGCAACACACACACACACACACACACACACACACTCACACTCACACAGAACATACTGCGCACACAAGCAACATGTTGGACCTGCCCTAACGCACTCACACACACACAGAGTGTGTTAGGCCTGCCTTAAACACACACACACACACACACACACTCACACAGAACATACTGCGCACACAAGCAACATGTTGGACCTGCCCTAACACACTCACACACACACACACACACACAAAGTGTGTTAGGCCTGCCTTAAACACACACACACACACACACACACACACACACACACTGTGACCTTGCTGCTCCTCTGGGATGCATTCTGGGTTGCTAAGAAGTGTGTGGTTTCAATCTGAATATTTGCTCCTGAAGTTTCTTCAAAGTTTGCATCCGCTATTAAACAGTAATTGGTGGTTGGACCTCAAACAGCTTAAGTTACCTTGTCATCGCCAAAACACTCTTGGTGTGCTAAAACAGTCTGTTAGTGTTCAAAAATACTGTTAGTGTACTAAAATATGCTTTGGTGTTCTAAAATACTGTTAGTGTACTAACATACGCTTAGTGTTCTAAAACACAGTGGGAGCGTACTAAAATGCTGTTAGCATTCTGAAATACTCTGAAAACTTCAAAAAGTCTGTATCTGTTCAGATACAGAAGATTTTGATGATTTTATCTGCAGGCCATTTTGTCCTGTTCCCTCCTCACCTTATGTAGCTTTGATGTAATCAGTGTACTGTAAAGTGATGACATCAGAAAAGAAGCTGTAATGGTGGGCATCCCAAATAGTGAGAAATGTAGCCGTTGTTAATAAGCAAAATGTTTTGAGAAGTAAAATGACTCTTCTTGATTCATTCATGTTATATTTATTTATAGACAAAATATCTTACAGGATATATATTCATATTAACCCAGCATGATTCAGGTGTTTCTGAGATCAAATCGTCATATACATTTTCCCAAAAATACACATATTGATGGTAAAAAAAAGTATTTATTTAAATATAAAAAGTAAAAGACATATTTTCAAATATACACTGCTCAGAAAAATGAAAGGAACACTTAAATCAGTGCATGCACTCCCAACACCGTCTGGGCATACTCCTGATGAGACGGCGGATGGTATCCTGGGGGATCACCTCCCTGACCTGGACCAGGGCATCCCAGCTCCTGGACAGTCTGTGGCGCTACTTGGTGGCGTTGGATGCGCCGATACATAAACGTCCCAGGGGTGCTCAATTGGATCCAGGTCTGGAGAACGTGAGGGCCAGTCAATGTAATCAATGCCGTCGTCATCCAGGAACTGCCTACACACTCTGGCCACATGAGGCCGGGCATTGTCCTGCACCAGGAGGAACCCAGGGCCCACTGCATCAGCGTAAGGTCTGACAACGGGTCTGAGGATTTCATCCTACTAGCTAACACCAGTCAGGGTACCGTTGGCTAGCACGTGGAGGTTGTGGTTAGGGTTAGGGTTAGGGCGTGGGGCTCCGGGGGTTAGGGTGTGGCGCTCTGGGGGTTAGGGTTAGACCACGGGGGTCTGGGGGTTGGCTCTGCGGTATTGGGTTCCTCTCCAACAGGTCCTGGTACAACCTGTAACAGTTTAGTTTTAGTTTACAACCTGTAACAGTTTAGTTTTAGTTTACAACCTGTAACAGTTTAGTTTTAGTTTACAACCTGTAACAGTTTAGTTTAGTTTACAACCTGTAACAGTTTAGTTTAGTTTACAACCTGAACGGAGCACTCCAAAAGGAGAGGAGAAGAACACAAACACGAGAAGAACAGAAGAGAGAAGGAAGACACTAACATGAGAAGAGAGAAGAAAGACTAACATGAGGAGAGAGAGGTAAGACACTAACATGAGAAGAGAGAAGAAAGACACTAACATGAGAAGAGAGAAGAAAGACACTAACATGAGAATGAGAACAGAGGCAGTTATATTTTACCTTTCAGGCACATCACGCTGGCAACTATGATCACACCACTAAGGAACAAAACAGGCGCCACAATCCACCATGTTTTGTGGCAGCTTTTCTGCCCTGAATTGAGAAGAGAAATGATGGCGTTAGTGAAGATGGACTGGGATTAGCACGGTGAGACTCAAAGTCTTAATATCACTGTGAGTCCAGCAGGCTAACCCTGACTGACCCTGGAAAGGTCAAAGGTCACAACACATCTGTCTGGAACTTAGAAACCAAAGGTCACAACACAGATGTCTGGAACTTAAAACCCATATGTGTTGTTGTCAGCAGTGTTGGAGTGTGTGTGGTAGGAGCTGAACTCACCCTGTGGTGGATCATCCACCACCAGCTCCACCACCACCTCCACCACCTCCCCAAGGGTATTGCGTTGGATGTGCTTGCAGGTGTAGGTCCCAGAGTGCATCCTGGTGGAATTGTATATGAACAGGGAGACGTAGCTCCTCTCCTCCAGGCCTCTGACAGTGATGTTGGCCCGGTTCTCGAGGCAGGAGGGAGCGAGATTACCATCGCGTAAGGCACACACCTCACTCTTGTTCCGCTCCCACACAACCAGGTTGTGATTGTTGTTGATCTGCGGGACGAGGCAGGGCAGCTCACAGTCTGCTCCGGTGAGGCACTGTACTATTAAACACAACAACCGCGAGGTCAACATCAGGGACGTGGACAACAACAACAACAACAACAACAACAGCAACAACAACAACAAGGTCAACATCAGAGGCCTAAACTTCGAAGCGAGGTAACTGGCTTACCCCGGTAACTTCCCCATCAACCCATACTATAAAACGTTTTCCCCGAGGTATGTTGTCGTAGCAATTTACGCTGCATCTCTAAAATGCTCCGAGCCGTTTATGTTCGTGGTTAACTTAATGTTAAGCACTCTATAACGCTGTAGTCGGGATAATTGCGCTGTGTTCGACGTTGTAAAACTGCCGGAGTGGACACAAATATGTTTTTGTCGGCAGTCGTTTAAATCATTCAAAATTAACACTTGGTTTTACGGTTTTACAACACATAGCCTAAGTGTTAATAAAAAGGCTATAAAGCTCTTGCCAATTCAAAGTTAGCATCCAAAAAGTGTATTTTCTAACTAGAAAATCCTTTACTTTAACGGTAAATAAAAAAGGTATACAATATAGGCCTGATCTCAAATGTGCTTTCTGCTGTATTACAGCATTATAGAGCGCTTAACATTTACATTTTAAAGATTACTTAAAATATGATGAACCCTTGGGACAATTGCACGTATAAAATATACACTAGGCCTAACAACAAATTTACAAACCTTTTTTATTTACAAAATAAAATTACAAGGTACTAGCTTTCGAATAATACTGCACACTTTCATAAGACATTTACACTTCTTCAGTTATTGGTTGTTCAATTAAGGTATGTCTTAATTGTATACAAACATAAAAACATATTTTTGACATTGTTATTTGATTATGCTTTAGTTTAAACTGTTCCGTCAAAATAGCAGCTGTGGCTAGAAGGACAGATGTAAATAAACTCCTCCAGGGCTAATTATGTGCTGTACAACAATATGGTTTAATCATTTAGCTGCCAATTGTTACTAATTTGTCAATCCGTAAACATATAAATCCGTAAACATATACATAACAAATTAAAGCAATTTCAGGACCTATGTGGACTGGTTTATTACCATACGTGCTGCTTGTAGGCCTAGGCAGTGGTCGAATTGTTCAAGGTTAACCATGGGGAGGTTAGCGTGTCTGAGCAATAGCAATGCAAAGGTACATTATGGTAACTTTGAAAGGTAAAGAAAATAGTTTAATGACCAGTTTAGCCAATCATTCCATGACAACCCCCCCCCCCCCCCCCCCACCGCCCCCTGTAAATTTCTCTAATCTCACCCTGATGTGTAGTGTGTGTACCTTTGTGAATGGGCCGATCAGAGACACCCTGCAGTGTCTGCAGCAGAACGGCGGAGCTGGAAACGACAGAGTACAGAAACGTGTCAAATGTGGAACGTGTTTTTAGTGACATACTTCACGGCGGCCCCGATAGGCCAACGCACTGCAACTTCAGAAAACACATGCAAATAGACAAAACACAAGCAAATTAAGAATAAATAAAAAGCGTGTTTTTGTATTTTCAGCACGTTTCTGTAATGTGTTGTGTTGTCTGTACATGCAGCGCGTTTCTGTAATGTGTTTCTGTAATTTTGTGTTGTCAAATTGCTGTACATGTTTTCTTCATTTGCTTGTGTTTTGTCTATTTGCATGTGTTTTCTGAAGTTGCAGTGCGTTTGGCCTCTGAGGGCCACCATACATACTGGTCTGCATGAACATTTACAGAGACACTTCACGACTTTTCCTCACAACTTTCCACTCATTTGTAAAGTCTGTGTAGGATATATAATAAAACGGACTAGGCGATATATTATAATACACTGAATATTAAAACAACAAAAAATAATAATTCTGCTAACGCCTGGCTGTGTATCCAACCCAAAGTTCTAATAGGAAGACACAGTATATACACTACATAGTCTAAAATAAACGATAAAAAGTAGAATAGACTACATGTGAAACTATAGGCTATAGTATGTGATTAAATGGAATTAACGCGAAACTAAAGCACTCGACATAAACTCATGACAGATTGATCGAACTAAGATTTAAGATTAAAGAAAGTTCTGGAATGTTCCAGAAAATCTAGCCGCATGGCACTTTCGCGCCGCTAGCGCGATGTTACCGGTGAAAAGTAGGCTTCTCACGTGCAACATTTTGAACTCTCCGTGAGCTACCAAATAAAAATCCAAAAGCTAGATCGATCTGTTCAATGGTAGACCAATAAATAGAATATCCTACCATTATATATCCCTTGTCCTAAGGAAATGCTGTCAGTGTTGTCAACTGGCTTCCAACAAAACCCGGGCAAGCTACAAATCATCGAAAACATGATTTTTCAAACGATGTGTAAACATTTATTTATAAAATTTTCCATAATACGTATACATTACTCACCTAATAATTAATAGGGTGGTGGGGTTCATACCGCCGAAGTATGATGATGTTTTTAAAATGCAGCCTGACCGTACACGAGTGAACAGGTGAACGCTCAGGTGCCGACTAATAGTTACGCCCCATGCGCGCAAAAGCAGTTGTGTTACGAGTCATTCGCCCTCCTGTTGCGGATCAATTTGACCCACCTCAAAGTTTTGAAATGCAGAAAACATAGGCTATCTTTAATAATTTTTGGAGCATAGTAAACCATGATTTGTAAGGGGTGGAAAAACATAACTTCACTAAATAATGATTAAATAGATATAAATTGAGCAAAGGATAATGTTCATGATTTTTTTTAATCAATCAATCAATTTGACCCGGGAACATCATTGCTGTTCCTTAAAGTCGAAAATAACAGGAGGGTTAATTTCGTCCAGCATAGGTTTACTATAGGAAACAGAAATGAATAGTTCACCCATCGACTGTGTCTTCGGGTCTGAGTCGTTCGTTCAATTTTCACGAGATAGGCTTAGCATAGAAAAGAGAAATGTTTAGTTTGCCATGGTTATGTAGGCTAGTTACGATGGCGCCATAGTAATGATTGACTCACTGTGATAATTAAGTCCCCTAAAAGCAGTTGCAATTTCCTACTTTACTGAAACGTGATGTATTGTATTTAGCCAAAAAATCTTGATATTGATGTAACCATTGATGTAATATTGATATAACTTTGAGATGTAGCCTATTTATTTATTATCAGGTTGTTCTTGTTAAATTTGTGAACCTAGCAATAACGTGCTGTATGCACACCCTTAAACACTCTATTAAATAAAATATGTTAAATACAAATAAATAAGTAAAATCACACCATACAGCCAAATAACAATCACACTCGCTAAGCCAAGCAGAGTAGCAGCAGTCACGTGAAAAGTGAACGAAAGACTCGACAGGAAACAGAAATGAGTAGCCTAGTTCACCCCTCAACTGAGTTCTGGTCTGAGTCTATCATTCACTTGTAAAGTGACTGCTTCATGCCTATGACTACGTTCATAAATGATCGTTATTGATTTTTGGATCAACAATTTTGGAACTTTTTCCATACCAAAGTTTCACATACTATATATTGTTGGCATACTCATACTCATTTTCGGTCAAGTTGAGTATGTTAAGTATGCATAGTAGGCGATTAGCCTATCTCACTAACTGCACCAAGTAAACGCATCATTATTACAGTACATTTTTTATTTGAGTGTTGGATGCGTGATTTAATAGTTTTCCTTTTGTGGGATATTAACCGTAGCATCTGTCTGTCTGTCTGTCTGTCTGTCTGTCTGTCTGTAAACTCTGTTTTCCTAACTATACCTCCACTAGCCTGTTAGTATTTTGGATTCCCCACAAAGCCAGTTTTTAAGATTGTGCAATAGTTTGATAACTTAAATTAAAAAGAATGGAAATACAAGCAACACATATCTCACATTGTACTTCTGCTACCATTGCAACGAGGTTAAAGATAAGTCTCTATATTACTGGCTGATGTTAGGTTTACAGTGCGCCCACCAGGAATGACTCTGCTTTACTATCAGGTAATGTGATTTTCAGTGCAACGTAAAAGTAACAAACAACCCCATCTTCATCACAATTACTCCCTCGCCACCATCTTCATCGCTTCGAGCCCAACTGTTATATTGGTGGATAATATTGCAATGTATTTTTTTTGTTTGTGATTCCCGTGTTTAATTGCATCACGTGGATAGTTTTTAAAATACTGCTACATAAAGTGCTATAGATTTAGTACGAGGACGATAAAGGCTGTAACTGTTAGAGGTATTATCATCAAAATCATCTTGCATCCATTCCTTACGGCCGCCATTACAGTCTACCAAACTCAGGCCCCTAATTGAAAATTACCGCAACGGTATTTGTGGCCACTAGATGGCGATGCCGAGCTGTGCCGACCGCAGACCACGCGAATCAAAGCTTTCATCTGTTAAATAACTTTTTTGTTTTAAATATAATTTCATTAATGTATTTGACTTAAACATGTAGTCTATAAGTCTAATATTTTAAGCATTTTTTAATTGTAATTTTTGATTGGTAAATCAATAATATCTCCTGTATATTTTTATCATATTTATAAAACCACTTTTTATGCATCTTATTCTTAAATGTATTTTTAATTAATTTGCACACCAAAGCACTTTGTAACATCTGTTTTGAAAAGTGCTATATAAACAAAGATGTACTATTTTATTATCATGAACTCTGGCGTTTCTGTTGCCAGGGCACACAGGAAGTGTCTGTGGTCGAAAGGTGGAGGTGGTTAAGGACAGGAAGCTTGTCTCTGACTAGATTCTCTGTCACTGTAAGAAGAAGCAGCAGGTCTGTGGGGATGGACGTGTCAGTGCTATGCTGTGAGTACATCCTCTTCATCTTGTTATGTTAGGGAGCCTGAATAGACATCACTGTATGTTACCATGGTGAATCCATCTGTCTTATAAATACGAACTTAATAACCCATCAAAGTAATGTGTGTATTGTGTGTGTGTGTGTGTATGTGTGTGTGTGTGTGTGTTTCAGTGGTGATTTGGTCAATGTGTGTAACCCTCGCTGAAGTAGGAGGTAAGCACAGGACCCACTGTCATTACTCTGCAGTTACCATCTCATTACTCTGTCATTACTCTGCCACTACTCTGTCATTACTCTGCAGTTACTCTATCAGTACTCTGTTTTTACTCTGCAGTTACACTGTCATTACACTGCAGTTACTCTGTTTTTACTCTGCAGTTACTCTGTCATTACGCTGCAGTTACTCTGTTGTTACTCTGTCTTTACTCTGCTGTTACTCAGTCATTATGCTGCAGTTACTCTGCTGTTACTCTGTCTTTACTCTGCAGTTACTCTGTTTTAACTCTGTCTTGACTCTACAGTTACTCTGTCATTACTCTACAGTTATTCCATCATTACTCTGTCATTACTTTGTAGTTACTCTGCCATTACTCTCTCATACGGTCTTCTCCAGACACGCTTAATCAATCACAGTTTATGATTTATATTAATTAGGGCTGTCAAAGTTAACGCGTTAGTGCAAATTTGTTTGAATTAACCCCACTAATTTCTTTGACGCAGTTAACACAGTCACAAATAGGACAGAAACTAGCAAGCAATGGATAAAGAAAAGGGTTCAGCTATAAACCCTGCCAAATGGGTCTGTCGACAAGTCCAACGTTATTTGCAGGTACTGTCGATTACATTGAGTTACTACCGGAGAAGATCTCATCTTAAATATCATTTGCTAGCCAAGCACACAGCTAATGTAGATAGTCCCGTTACTGGGTTAGACCTGAAACATCTCACTTGGGAGCCTTTATTATATTTCCCCGCGTGGGGTTGGACACAATTACATTCTGGTTTTCTTAAGAAGTGTGAGATAGCTTTGATACTGAAGCATGGAGCATTTAGCTGACCAATGTAACCTTTATACAATGAACAAAGTGTGTTTTAGTGAGAACGCAGAAATTAAAGTTGCTACCCGCCTGGGCGCTACTTTTGACTGCTTTCTTATGGCAGTAAGATGGTGATTTCTCTGTTGAGTAAGAGTTATAGCATGACAAGCGATTTTGCCCAGTCCAGCGGCGGTGAGCTTCACACCACGCCAGCCGACGCTTGGCATTGCGCATAGTGATCTTAGGCTTGTGTGCAGCTGCTCGACCATGGAAACCCATTTCATGAAGCTCCCAACGAACAGTTCTTGTGCTGATGTTGCTTCCAGAGGCAGTTTGGAACTCTGTAGTGAGTGATCCAACAGAGGATGGGCAATTTTTATGTGCTACACGCTTCAGCACTCGGCGGCCCCGCTCTGTGAGAGTGCGTGGTCTACCGCTTCGTGGCTGAGCTGTTGTTGCTCCCAGACGCTTCCACTTCACAATAATAGCACTTACAGTTGACCGGGGCAGATCTAGCAGGGCATACATTTCACAAACTGACTTGTGGCATCCTATGACAGTGCCACGTTTAAAGTCACTGAGCTCTTCAGTATGACCCATTCTACTGCCAATGTTTGTCTATGGATATTGCATGGATATGTGCTTGATTTCATGCACCTGTTAGCAATGGGTGTGGCTGAATCACCTGAACTCAATGATTTGGAGGGGTGTCCACATACTTTTGGCCATATAGTGTATATATGCATAGAGGTTTAATAATTTCTGGATATATGACTACACACACACACACACACACACACACACACACACACACACACACACACGCAGAAGCAGCCTAAACACAATCTCTGTGCACATTAATCTTCAAGCATTTAAACTACCCCCCCCCACCCCCCCCACTCTCTCTCCCCCTCCTCCCTCTATCCCTCTCCCTCTCTCCGACAGTCTCTCTGAGCATCAGTCCGGACAGATCACAGTTCTTTCAGTATGAGTCTGTCTCTCTGAGCTGTGAGGAGCAGCAGGGGAGCTCTGCTGGATGGAGAGTGGAGAGGATAACGCCATTGGAGCAGTCTGACTGTGTGACCTTTGGCAAGTCAGAGGGCTCCAGGTGTGACATCAGAGGAACTCTGCAATCAGACAGTGGAATGTACTGGTGTGGGTCTGACTCAGGAGAGAGGAGCACTGCTGTCAACATCACTGTGGTATACATAGACAAAGGAGGTACAGTAACTAAGTGTGCTAATATGTAGTAGTAGTAGTAGGTACAGTAACTTGGTGTACTAATATGTAGTAGAAGTAGTAGTAGTAGTAGGTACGGTAACTTGGTGTACTAATATGCAGTAGTAGTAGTAGTAGTAGTAGGTACAGTAACTTGGTGTACTACTATGCAGTAGTAGTAGTAGTAGTAGTAGTAGTAGTAGTAGTAGTAGGTACAGAGTAACTTGGTGTACTAAAATGCCGTAGTAGTAGTAGCAGGTACAGTAACTTGGTGTACTAATGTGCAGTAGTTGTAGGTACAGTAACTTTGTGTTCTAATATGCAGTAGTAATAGGTACAAGTAACTGAGTGTACTAATATGCAGTAGTAGTAGTAGCAGGTACACTAACTCAGAGTACTAATATGTAGTAGTAGTAGTAGTAGTAGTAGTAGTAGTAGTAGTAGTAGGTACAGTAACTCAGTGTACTAATATGTAGTAGTAGTAGGTACAGTAACTCAGTGTACTAATATGTAGTAGTAGTAGTAGGAGGGACAGTAACTCAGTGTACTAATATGCAGTAGTAGTAGTAGTAGATACAGTTACTCAGTGTACTAATATGCAGTAGTAGTAGTAGGTACAGTAACTTGGTGTACTAATATGCAGTAGTAGTAGTAGTAGTAGTAGTAGATACAGTTACTCAGTGCACTATGTAGTAGTAGTAGGTACAGTAACTCAATCTACTAACATGTGGTAATATGTAAAACTTTTTGTCATTATTTCGTTGTGATACTGTTATTTCATTTAATGATTATGTTAAGTTATCAATCTGTTTCTCTGTTCTTCAGCGGGCGCTGTGATCCTGGAGAGTCCTGCCCTTCCTGTGATGGAGGGAGAGGCTGTGACTCTGAGATGTTTGGTCAAAGGTGGCTTTACCGCCCCCATTGATGTTCCTGCGAACTTCTACAAAGATGGCTCCCTCATCAGGAGTGAGTCTCAAGCAGAGGTGACCATCCCTGCAGTGTCCAAGTCTGATGAAGGTCTCTACAAGTGTCAACCCCCTAAGAGAGGAGAATCACCAGAGAGCTGGCTGGCAGTGAGAGGTGAGGAGGTCATCATTACTAACAGAACAATTATAATGCATTAATTAGTGCTGTCAAAACTATATTAGATTAATGCAAATTTGGTTTAACAACACTCATTTTTTTGATGTAATTAACGCAGTCGTAAATCGGACCACAATAGCAAGAAATGGATCAACAAAATGCTATTTTTTTTAATGGCAAGTTCAGCTACAAACCCTTTCAGATGGGTCTCTCAGCAAGATCAAAATGATTTGCAGTTACTGTCAATTTGAATTGAGTTACTACCGGGGAACGTCTCATCTTAAATACCATTTGCTAGCCAAGCACACAGCTAATACAGACAGTCCCCTTACATTAATTCTCATTATGTTAGCCCCAAAACATTTAGCTTGCGAGACTTTACATTTCCCCATGTGACGTTGGACACATACATTAAAAAAAAAATTTTTTTTAGAAGTGTGAGTGATCTTTGATACTGAGGGAAAGTAACATTTAGCTGACCTATGTACACGTTAAACAAAGAACACTGTTTTAAAATCTGCAAGAGTGGTGATTTGAGCATATTCGTATATGCTTGACTTGTGTGGGGTCCTGGCCGGGGTGGACTGGCCATCAGGAAGTTAGTCTAGATTTCTGAACGGCCCGCCCAATTCCAGGCCAAACCGGCGATCATAGTTTTTTATTTTG
>JAPMUY010001212.1:0-168432 GCA_026901105.3 Galaxias olidus
ACAGAGGCCCACTTTCAGCAACCTTCACTCCTGTATTAGCCTGGATTATCTTATTAGTCATTGGAAAATCTTTGTTCAATCATGTTAGCACAACTTAAAACTGTTGTGCTGATTAAAGAAGCAATAAAATTAGGCTTAGGCTAGTTCAGTACCAGGAGCATCAGCATTTGTGGGTTCAACTAAGGTCTCAAAATGACCAGAATAAAACGTTCTTCTGAAACTTGTCAGTCTATTCTTGTTCTGAGAAGTGAAGGCTAGTCCATGCTCTAACCAGAATAAAAAAAGAAGTGGGAGGCCCCGGTGCACAACTGAGCAAGAGGACAAGTACATGAGAGTATAGCATGACAGATGCCTCATTGGTCCTCAACTGGCAGCATCATTAAATGGAACCCACAAAACACCAGTCTCAGAAGAGGCGACTCCTGGATGCTGGCCTTCTAGGCAGAGGAGCAAAGAAAAAGCCATATCTGAGACTGGCCAATAAAAAAAACATTAAGATGGGCAAAAGAACAGAAACATTGTACAGAGGAAGATTGGAAAAAATGTGTTATGGACGGATATCTACGTTTGAGGTGTTTGGCTCACACAGACGAACATTTTAGAGACAGAAAAAAATTCAAGGATGCTGGAGGAGTGCTTGACACCTTCTGTCTGGTATGGTAGAGGCAATGTGATGGTCTAGGGATGCTTTGGTGCTGGTAAAGTGGGAGATTTGCACAGGGTAAAAGGGAAGGAATGCTATCCCTCCATTTTGCAACGCTCTGCCATAACCTGTGGACGGCGCTTGATTGGAGCCCATTTCCTCCAACAACAGGACAATGACTACAAAGCTCCAAACTATGCAATAAATATTTAGGGAAGAAGCAGTCAGCTGGTATTCTGTCCATAATGGTGTGGCCACCGCAGTCACTAGATCTTAACCCTCGTTGCTGTTGTGGGAGCAGCCAGAACATATTTATATACAGTACATACAGTGGGGTCCAAAAGTCTGAGACCACTAGTCAATATACTTCTATTTTGCATTTGTTTCAAATGTAATACTATTTGTTTTTCATTACAAATGATAATATCAGCTTAACAATTTGAGTGAAAAGTTGAATCTTTGAAAAATGTACATGAATTTCAGAATATCTTAGTATATCTCCCTTTTGCTGTAATGACAGCATGCACTCGAGCTGGCATGGACTCCACAAGTTTGTGCAAAACATGATGACCCATGTTATCCCAGCATGATTTGACAATGTTTGAAAGAGCTTCTTGTGATGTCACAGAATGCTTGGCTTTCTCAGTCTTCAAGTGCCCCCATAAATGTTTCAATTAGATTGAGGTCAGGTGACTGTGGAGGAAAGTCCATGACAGTCAGGACTCCTTGGTCTTCTTTGGTCTTCAAGTAGTTCTTGCAAAGCGTTGAGGTGTGTTTGTCCAGCCCGTTCCAAGACCTAACCATCACCGTCAATAACACTGTGGTCTCCTCTTCTAGTACAGCAAAGAACCTGGGGGTCACCCTGGACAACCGGCTGTCCTTCTCAGCTAACATTGCGGCAGTAACGCGTTCCTGCAGATTCCTTCTCTAAAACATCAAAAGGATACGGCCCTTCCTTACAAGAGAGGCTGCGCAGGTCGTAGTCCAGGCCCTCGTCATCTCTCGCCTGGACTACTGCAACTCCCTCTTGGCTGGGCTGACTGCGAGCGCCATCAAACCCCTTCAGCTCATCCAGAACGCAGCCGCTCGTCTGGTCTTCAACCTCCCGAAGTTCACTCACACTACTCCTTTACTTCACACACTGCACTGGCTACCGGTAGCAGCACGCATCAAATTCAAACTCAAGTCACTTGTCCTAGCCTATCGGGTGAGAATCGGATCTGCACCCCCCTACCTACAGTCAATGCTCAGACCCTACACCCCGTCCCGACCACTGCGCTCTGCCACTGGATGTCGCCTTGTTGCCCCCTCACTTCGTGGAAGGGACAGCCTGGCACCTCGTTCACGACTTTTCTCTGTCCTTGTCCCTCAGTGGTGGAATGACCTCCCCACGAACATTAGGACTGCAACATCTTTGTTCACTTTCCGCCGAAACTTGAAGACTCACTTGTTTCAACTGCACTTTGGCTCTTGAATTTGACATTGCGTCTGCCAAGCACTTCTACTTGATATACCAAGTAATTGGTTGCACAAAATTTTTTTTGTAGTTGGTTTGTGAAGGTTTTGTTAAATTTATCCTGATGTCTAATATAGCACTTGCTTAGCTCTTATCTAGATGATTAAGTTAGGGATGCACTTATGTTCTCTACCTGACTTGTAGTTTTTACCATTATCTTTTTGTAGGCACAATTTTTGTAAGTCGCTTTGGATAAAAGCGTCTGCTAAATGAATGTAATGTAATGTTTGGGGTCATTATCCTGCTGCAGTATGAATCCTTCTCCATAAAGATGCAAACCAGAGGGTATAGCATGTCACTGAAGAATGGAGAGGTACTTCTCCTTGGTCAGGGTGTAGTCAATTCGGTGCAGGTGTTTAACTCCAGAGTAGGCGAAACACCCCCAGACTTGAATATTCCCACCGTCATGTTTCACTGTCGGTTTGATACACTGCAGTATCATTCTCTCCTGTTCGTCTCTTTACATACACCCCTCTGTTACTGCCATAAATCTCAAACTTGGATTCATCAGTAAATAGGACTTTTTTCCAGTCATCCACTGTAAAATGCTGGTATCTCTAAGCGAACCCCAAGCCCCCTCCTGAGAAGTGGTTTACAAACTGCTGCTCGTCTTCTGAGACCACTACAAGACAGCCTTCTTTGGACCGTATTTTTGCTGATTGGAATCTTGCGTTCTTTATTTAGCAAATTCTGTTACTGTGATGAAGTTGCTTTTCTATCTCTCAGGGAACTAAGCTTAATGTATTTATCTTCTGATGGTGTGGTCATTTTTGGTGTGCCTGATCGTGCTTTGGATACATTTTCTGCAAAGCGTTTGAGTTTCATGTACCGCCCCCTTAGAAACCTTTAGTTATCCATGATTTGACGCTGAGAAAGGCCCTCTTTGCTTGGAATAACAATTTGACTTCTGACACTTTCACTTAGTTCTGATGCCATTTTTCCCACTATCACAATGCTACTTAGTAGGCAAAGATCTGCTGGAAACTTGAGGCCCAGCCATATTTATAACAGGTGAACACTGGCTGCAAGTTGAGTTACTTTAACAAGCCTCTGATGAGTAGATCAAATCCACCAGGTGTCATCTGAACGCATGCTTCAACGGAAGGGATACAACTCAAGGAAATCTAACCTTTTGTACAAAGGAGTTAAGTTGGTCAATGTCCCAAATTTGCTTAAATTTGATTAGTGACCTAGAAATGGTGCAGAATCTTAAATATTTCTCAATTTTACATGACATAACTTCTTGTTATTTCAAATCTTTCTGAATCATCAACTTTCTAATTATTTCCAGGTTTACGTGAAAATATTACAGATTTTCAATGTGGTCTCAGACTTTTGGACCCCACTGTACAAATATATGTAACATGTCCATTAAGCCAATCCAACTTGTGAATAAGGCTGCAACATAACAGAATGTGGAAAAAGTGACAGGGTTTGAAAACTTTCTGAATGCATTTCAGTTTCATGGAAAAAAATTGTCTCGGGAAACCGGGAAATAATAATAGAATGATACCAATGTAATAACGGGTTTACACAAATCAGAGCTTTCTTTGCAATTGAACTGTAGTCTACCTAAATTATTCAACCTAATGTCACTTTATATTCAGGGTACACTGACAACCTTGTAGTGCGACCAATAGTCTACAAAAATTAAATAAATAAAGTGAGCCTAATCTAGACAGCTACTTTTCATTACTTTCTTCACTACCAAATGTCTGCCTGTGCTTTAATGTAATCTTTTTTATGGGGCTGAGTGCAAGATATATTTTATTAATCAAAATATTAGGCTTCACTTGCCAGGATATGATATGTACTGTGTTAAATTACTTTGGCAAAAGATTTTTAACCTACCTCTTTAATTTCTTCATCCTCTTCAGCTGTGTTCTTCTTGGAGTCTCTAAAACACTTTATCTGGTAATAGAGGATTCATTTCAGATGAGTATCTGTAAATATTTGTTTGTACCCCAAACACGCTTTTGACATGCATGAAGCGGCTCCCTAATCCAAGTACTTTGTCATTTTAACCTGTGTGGTTGTTTGGTTGCAGGCTAAAGCGCTTAAGGACTTCTCCTGGGTTGAAAATCAAATCTTAAAATAACCTAAAAATAATTTCTGGGTTATTGTCTAAATAATGTATTTTATTTTCTCCTCTTCCAATAGTTCTTTTCAAGGTCCTCTCAGCATAGACGTTTCTTGCCATATTTGAAGATGTGTAATGTGATTTTAAACACAGAGAATGCCTATGGACAGAGTGTAGTGTGTGTGTGTGTGTGTGTGTGTGTGTGTGTGTGTGTGTGTGTGTGTGTGTGGTGAAATGATAGGGCTGGGTTTGGGTGATTTTGGACGCTGTCCATCACCAAAACTTCTCCGGGTCAAATTGATCGAAGCACCTATAAGCAATATAAATAGATAGGGGATGCAGCGAGTGTACTAAATGAAAATATATACTTTTACATATTCTTGACAGAAAATAAGCCAAGCCGTTTTGTGAAAAAGAAAATAAATACTATTAAGTACTTTAAGTAAATTGTGTATATCGGTCACAACACCAAACAAAGGTTAAACCAAGTCAACAACTGTTTTTCCATCCCGTCTCCCAAACTCACCTCATGGTCTATATCTTCTTCTGTGTTTACACCCCTGGCCATTAGGTGGCGTTGTGTTTTCTCCAGCTGGTACTTGATCAGCTCCTCAATGGCGTTTTTCTCTTCCTTGTCTACAAATTCTTGCACCGCCTTTCCCATGCCCTGCTCAGTCAGCAAGGATAACTGCACAGACTAATCTCTCACACAGACACATATACACAAAAACACACATGGATACACTAAATAAACTTTGTGTTGAAGAGACTGGAAGTTTAAGAAAATAATACATGTTAATGCACATAATACATAATATAAGCCCTGTGTGTGTACCTTTTCCGCTTGCTCAAAGTATTGTTTAACAAGATCCTCCACCCTTTGACCCTCAATAGCTGTACGAGCCAACAACTTGCCAATCTCAAGGTCACCTTCATCTTTAACACAAACAGTGCTAATGTCAGTGTACCTGATTGTATAATTTTACTAACATACAAAACAGAAACTAGACGATAATAACGGACATGTTGGTGTTCATATAATGTTGCTGAAGGTATATTACATTTTTAAATGTACTGTGTGTTTTGCACTTCATTGCTAAGTGAGTGACCTTTCATTCCCTCCTTGGTTTCACGACGTCTGAGGAAGTGAATGATGTCTTTGGGGTTTGCAACACGTTCCACGTACGTCTGACCGAATCGGGTGGAGTTGAAGGCTTCAAAACCTCCACTATAATCCACCTGTAAAAAAGGCATGAACAGTTATAATCGTTTACGTAATGTAGTGCATCTTTACACACACACACGAATGTGAGAGCGAGTAATAAAAAGATTTAATATATTTTTAACACACAATGTGAGTAAATTTGAATTAAATTTAATAACAGATTTTGTATGTGCCTATGAGTGTGTGCGTACTCTGAGCCGTATGAGTGGCTTCTCTGGGGTGAGCTGGCATCCCATTCGGTCTTTCTCAGCTTCCTCTAACATCTCCTCTACCTGAAACACACACACATTTAAATAGTAAATTCCAATATTTCAAAGAGTTACAAATTTTGAGTATTGTGAAATTATAGGTGTGAGGGTTGTGCTGTCATCCGTCCGGTAGAGGGCGCTGCAGGACCATCGTGGTGATGAGGCATTCCTCTGACATATCACTGGGTTGCACCAGGGGAGTTTAATATTGTGATTAGTTGGAGGAGTGCTATTTATGGGTGTCGGTTACATTGCACTAGGAGGTTGGAGACTGGAGACTACTGAAGGAAAGTTGTGAGAGAGCGAGCAGGCTGAGACAGCAGCAGTCACGGCTTGGCAGGTGTTTGTGTGTGCAAAAAAAGCATTAACCCCAACTAGAACTGTCGTGTCAATCCTTAACTGTGCCCGGGGACCTCACAGTAGGATTTTCTCTTACAGATACATGACCTGTAGTGCATTTTAAAGTGAAGCAGTTGATTAAAGCGGCTGTATGTAGTTTAGGGAACCCCTACCATTTGCTTAGTGTAATTATTTACCTAACCGTCATAAAGCAGACATGCAGAATGCTCGTGGTCACTGCATGTCGCCAGCACGATCAACGACTACTCCAAGTATGATATTCTCTTCTTGATTTAGTGACAAACTTCCTTGTGCCATAAAGCAATTCGTCAGTTTTGTGGGAGATCATAACAAAATGGCAGACAAAATGTGTTAAATATTGAGACTTCAAGAGGACTGATCTGAACGGCAATTTTTTTCATTCTCCCACAGACATTAAAATGTGCAGACAGAAAGGTATAGATGATCCGTTAATACAAAAAAGTTGCATCTAGCCACTTTAAATCTTAATAAACTTCTTAATCACTAAATGCAAAATAATTTGTCCTCTACTCATGTGACTTTAAAAAGTAGCTATGATATCAAACTTGGCGAAAATAGGGCAGTGCACTTTTAGCTGTGCCAACTGCCGAGCACAAACAACGCTGGCAGGAGGTGCGGGTAGCGTGGACATTGGCACAAGTTCATTCTGTTTTGAATCTTAATAGCAAACGTCCCATACTGGTAGCCAACATACAATATACATACAGTATAAACACACATACAAACTCTCTCACTAGCATGCAGAACAAAAGAATATTGCTCAACTCTATTACCTTGTTGCTGCAATACTGCATCACGACCTTGGTGAGGTTTGGCGTGTCCGGGGTGAAAAGGTCCGGGTGGTCCAAAAGCACCAGGTCCTGGATGTAGAACTGACGTACTGTCTGCAGCGGGATCTTCTGCAAGTTCATCTTTTTACCTTTGATCCTCAGCAGTCCTATGTGCCTAGAGGCATAGACACATATGCAGTACGTTTTACATCCTTACACCGTTGCACATTCACCACCAAAGTAAAATATGGCATTCATGCATTTTCAGCTTTTGAAACAAATACGTTTTTTATATTTCTTGGTGCAGAAATCCATTTTTGTAATGATTAAAATTATTGCAAAAATATGGGTGTGTGTCTGTACATGTTTACTTTTTCACCGCCTCTCCGGGGGACAGAGATGTGACAACAGAACTGCCTGGCTGGGTGACATAAAAGAGCTGCTGCTCGTTCCTGGTGGGCGTGATCAGACACTCGTGCTCATGGCCCCACACCACCAGGTCCAGGAAGTCGTCCAGAAACTGCTCAGGGATGTAGTTGGTAGCGCCATGTTTACTCCTGGAGAAATCACATACATGCATTTCCAAAGATCATATCCCAAAAAAATAAACAGGTCTCATAAAACAATTCCATCAGATTACAAATAATGGAAGGATAATTCGATTTTGGGATTTGTGTGTACACACACACACACACGCACGCACGCACGCACGCACACAGTCAAGGTGAATGGGAAAGAGTGTCCACACTTTTACATCAACTTATTTGGAAATATACTGTACTCATATCATATATACACTACCGCTCAAAAGTTTGGGGTCACCATGAAAGGTTTTTATTTGGTACCTATATTAGCCAGCTATGTGGGGGAGCTAACGGCTTTAGCCTTTAGCCACTAGCCAGATCAATAACGCGATAGCGGCGCTGCTCCACTAGTCAGGCCAAGTCTTGGTGAGAAACACCGTAGGTTCTGCAACCCCATGCCCTACCCTGCCCCTCATTTGATGAATAACAGTGTGAGCTTTCATGGAAAATATTTTTATTTTCTGGAAGACGCCAAACTTTTGAGCGATAGTGTGTGTAAATATACATATGCACACACTACTACAGAAATACAGTTTAGACATTGTTAATGTGGTAAATGATTTAATTATACCTTGAAAAGACAGATTTTGTTTAATGGAATATCTACATAGGCGTAAAGAGGCCCGTTTTCAGCAACCATGTGTTCCAATGGCACATCGTGTTAGCTTGTTTGTGTTAAAAGGCTGATAGTCATTAGAAAAGGCTTGTGCAATCAACTGAAAACTGTTGTGCTCATTAAAGAAGCAATACAATTGGCCTTCCTAATGCCTCCTACACACTACACGACTTTCAAAGTCACAAGATACACACTACACAACTGATCTGTCTTGAAATGCGGTATCTTGAAGTCGTTGTGGTGGTCACACAACACGACTGATCGGCGACAAGGGGGTCACACATTACAAGACATTTCCCAGACAGGTCTCAAAACTGTTTAGTCACAAAACCACGCGAGAAGTGGTGTTACGACTCCACCCCTTGTTTTCGTCTTACATACATTCTCATTGGCTAAAGGTCGTCAACGCTCTCATTGTCGGTCACAACACTGTTCACATTATAGGATTTGGACTCTCCGACGCGACCAGATATTGAACCTGCTAGATATCCAGTCGGGTGACGCATCTGCGATTGTCTCAGATCATGTCGTGAGCAGTTACACTACACGATCATCGCTCACGAGAGCGCGCTACTATATACCTAGGATCTACGATAAAAAAAACTTAAGTGGAAAATCGGGCTAAAATCGTAGTGTCGGCATTAGACTATTTGAGTATCTAGAGCATCAGGATTTGTGGGTTCGATTATATTTTCAAAATGGCCAGGATAAAATTCCCAACTTTCTTTTGAAACTAATCTTCTCAATGTCTTGACTATATGCTATACTATGTTATACCATTTCGTATTCATTTTGACACGCATTGACATTTTACAAATTCGGTATGAGCCAGCCTAGGTGTTTTAGCACATATGCAGAGCTCATGTCTTATTAGCGCAGGCTCGGTTGTCTGCCCAATAGGTTGCTCTCTCCCTTGGGACGGGAGACTTTGAAATGAAGGGCAACTTGCTGGCTATGGCAGATGCTGCCGGTCTTATCTTTTTTTATTAACTTGGGGGCACATGTATCTACAAATTACATGGAAACTAATTACAAACAAATAGCTAGCAGCAACACTATTAAGAGAAGACCTATTTTACATTATATGTGACTTTTAAAAGAGGGGTGAAGAGTGAGCAAACTTAGTCAGTGTTTGTGGATCTCTGATAAAGAGAGGAGAGGGGCTAAAAGGACTTGAATAATCAGGTCCTTACATTTTCATTTCACAATGGAATTTTGCATTTCCTTTTAATAAAATAATGAACTTTTTGTTAACCCAAAGAATATATGCCTTTCTTGAAAGTATGAAAAAATGTTTGTTTCTCTCTCAGCAAAATGGACTCAGACCAGTAATCAGATTAGGGCAGAGAGACTTGATGCTGAACAACTGATTGTTGTGGGCTGTCTCCAGTCTAGGGTGGCGGTGGGGTTTTGTTCATACTTTAGAATAAAATATTGATTAGACAAATTGACATCTGCCCATGGTGAATTATTTGTATTTATATATTTAAATTGTATTATAAAAGTCACACAGTCACTGACAAACATACAGTAGATCACCTGGTAAATACAAATGAAAGCAAGGTATGTTTTAGATTGTTAAGCGTCTCAGAAGTGGGGTGTGGTGAGGTTCAACAAACACAAAAATCTCAAATCACACAAATCTATTTGATCACCTCACAGACCTGCAGAAATAGGTTTGCATGCGCACGCACGCACGCACGCACGCACGCACACACACCTGTTTTGATGTATGGTGAAGAGGTTAAACCACTGATCTTGGTCTTCTTTGGGCCGCAGCATAGTCACATGGTTGTTGACAAACATTCTGTATAATCGCTCATCAGGTATAGAACCTAGGCAAAAACCACAGATTTAAAAACCTTCCACTTGAAGTAAAAATAATTCTGGTACACCTTAACATAAATTTACTGATGCATGAGTGGTAGCTTTGCATAGCCAGCCTTTCTGGATGCTTTGGTTAAACGTTGTGCCATAGAGAGCAGTATAAATTGTTTGAGTTTAAAGCCAGACATTTGGGTTACATGCATAGTTGGTAATTGTTCAAAGGACAATATTATTGAATTTCCAACAATTCTAAAATCAGGTAGTGGAATAATCTTTTTGGCCTGTACGGTGCTTGCCGTGTGACCACAACAATCCCACTATTCAAAAAATCTGCTGTCCTGCCTATTATGAAAACAATACTTAGGGGATAGTTCAACTCTTTGGGAAATACGACATGCTCCTGCTTACCTCTAGTCAGACGAGATGATCGCTATTGATACGTCCAATAATGAGCAATGCTAACCAGGACTACAGCCATTGCTGCTAAGATAGGCTACATTTACCTACCAAAATAACTAATTATTGGACATACAATCATAAGATTGATATGGATCATCTCGTCTGACTACGGGCGAGTAGGAACATTTCTTATTTCTCAAAAAGTTTAACTATCCCTTTAATATCCTGTAACATCTGTACAGGTACAGTACAGGACTACACATATAGCACAGTGCTGTGAAAACATATTAGCCGTGAAAAAGAATTGCTTCTCATTTCCAACACTACAGCAAAGGGGCCGTCACAAACGGTCTCTGACTTCACCATGCTTAGGCCTAAACACTATTGTGATAAACATACATGGCTGTATGGTGCTCACACATTGCAGAATAATTAAAATATTAACTTTACTTTCAATAAGAGACAAAACTACCATTAAAATTACTTTCTCTCTCAGAGAGAACAGTTGCCTTTGATTTGATTGGATGTAATCAAAACCTAAAATGTCTTAAATCGACTATGCACGTGTAGGCTGGTCACAAGTTTTAGGTATTGGCATTGTAAGTTAAAGGCCATTTTCAGTTATAGTTTGTACAATGTTGGATATGGCAGAGCATATTATAATGACTTGGTATGAAAATGCTATGCCAAGCTGATCTTAGTATAATAAAATATATGTTTAATGTTCTCCGGTTGCCTGTACAGTAGCATATACATAATTATAAAGTGTTCACAATTGGAAGCCGGTCAACATTACTTAAATGGACACATAAGCAAATGCACACTCACCTATTCCATATAGAGCTAACTTGGTGTTGCCTTTTTGCAAGAGAACGGGGCTGATTTCTATTCTCTCCACAGATTGGCTGCGGCCAAAATGATTGACAAGCCCAGCAGAGCTCAGAAGATCCAGAGCACATAGACCATCAGACTAAAAGAAAGATAGCCATAAATACATCACTTGCAGTTAAAAGGTATAGCATTGGAAACACGTTTTGGGAAACTATATCAACAAAGCTCACCCCAGTTGGGTCATCATGGTTTCCATGAACGCTGAACACAGGAATGGAGATATTTAAGTTGTCATCCTGATAATTGACCCAGGGAAACCTAGACCAAAAGAAACACAAGCATACAAAAGTACTTAAACTCTTTGTTTCAAGAAAATGTAGATGAAAAAGATAAATGGCAAAATGGCACACTATAAGAATGTTTGAATGCAAGCCACGTATTACCAACTATACCTGAAATGTGCTACCTATAAGTACATTCAATTGTGTGTGAGGATTGCATTAATATTTTTGTGTGTAGACTGGGTCACTAGCTCCAAGTAGAAGCATATCGCATATTCCACAGCAATAATACAGTACCCCTTCGTATCGACCATATGTTCCATGCCGTGAAAAAGCCTGGCTGGATTATAGAACGCACACTTATCCCTCCGATATAGTTGCACAAAAAAATATTTATTGAACCTTTTACACCAGAAAAAGATTAACGAAAAGCGGTTGAAGTTATGAGGAAGATAAATTGTGGAAGGAAGTTGAGGTCAAAATAGTGTTTTTTACCAAACTACCCGCTTTCTATCAGTTTTTCCACCATTCACCTCCCTGACATCATATTGCCTTTGCCGCTTCACGTTACCATAAACGAGGCATCTAAATACAACATTTGGCTCATGAAACAAATAAAATCCAAACCATAATCGTAATCATTCAAGGCCAAACCTAAAATCAAAACCTAAATCTTAATTTACTTTGTTGGAATACAAATGGTTATAACACCCGTTTAAACAATAATAGTGTAAAGAGTTGGGCATAGGCAAAACATCACATGCTAAAATGTGGAACATTAAATAATCCTTGGTCAAACCTTTGGAGAATTGTGCTTTCATAACGTCTTTAAACTTTTTAAAATAAAATACAAAACATTCAATTTCTCAGTTTGCTCCTCTTTGTAGCCATGTCAATCTGCACAAAATACCCCATAATGACAAAGCAAAATCCAAAGTTTGTGCAAAATGATTATAATGAAAAACTGAAATAACACATTTACACAATTATTCTGACCCTTTGGCATCACTCAAAACATTTTACTCGGGTGCATCTGGTTTCTACTGGTAAATTAAATTGATGGACATCATTTGGAAAGGCACAAAGCCGTCATAGATAAAAGTTGACCTTTTCGTGTCTGAGCAAAAACCAACTCAGAATGTCAAAGGAATTGTCCGTAGACCTACAAGACAAGAGTGTCTTGAGGCAATGGATCAGTGAAAGGGTACATTTTCTTTGTAACACTGAAGGTTCAAGACACCACGTTGGCCTCCATTATCCTTAAATTTAACCAGTACGGAACTACCAAGACTGTCTTGAGCTGATCTCAGATCAGATTGATCTCTCCGTCCTGAATGCAAAGCGTCACATCTGGCGGAAAGCAGGCGCCGCTCATCACCTGGCAAATACTGTCTCTAAAGCAAGTATGATGGTGACAGCATCATGCAGTGGAGATAGGTAGGAACTGGGAGACTAATAAGGATTGATCAAATAAAAAATGAACGTAGGAAAGTACAAATAAGTCCTTGATGAAAATCTTCTCTAAAGCGCTCTGAACTTCAGACTGGGGGGAAGGTTAAAATTTTAACAGGACCACAACCCTAGGCCCACAGCCAAGACAGTGGCTTCAGAACAAGCCTATCAGCAGAGCAGCCCAGACTTGAAGTCCATCAAACATGCCTACAGAGACCTGAAAAAGATGTGCAGTGATGCTACCCAACCTGACAAAGCTTGAGACAATTGGCCAGGAAGGTTTATTCACCATTTATATTAACAACTTGGGAGGCAGTTGAAACACTACATACGCATGCTGACGACAGTCCTTTCAGTAAAGAATTGGATAAGTCACACGTGCTCTCATTTTTTTCCGTCTTGACTACTGCAACTCCCTCTAAACTGGTATCAGCCAGGCATCTTTGTCATGCCTGTAGCTGGTCCAAAACGCTGCGGCCAGGCTTGTGACTGGATATAAAAAAAGGGACCATATCCCCAATCTTGGCCTCTCGTTACTGGCTTCCAGATTGCTATAGAATTGATTTCAAAATCCTGCCATTTGTATTCAAAGCACGGAATCAACTTGCCCCCTCCTACATTACAGATCTCCTGAGACCAAACACTACCCCCAGGCCTCTTAGATCTTCTGAATTGGGACTTCTGGCCATCCACTAATTTATGGAACAGCCTTCACTCTCCTATCAGATTCGCCCCTTCTGTCAATTCGAAGTCTCAGCTCAAAACTCATTAGCCTTTGAATCTTAGTGGATTTCTATGCACTTAAGAATAGGATAGGATATATATAAGTTAACATTTAAAGTTCTGTCCTGGGGCCCAGTCATGTCAGACATTGGGGTGTCAAGGCCCCATACTCTTGTGAATCTAGCTAGACAACCAGCTATTTTAATTTGCTGATCCAGCCACCATCCTTAACGTTACTGTCACAATTCTAAGTAGTTTAAAATTAGCTTGTGCCAACCCATACAGTAACTAGCAACTGTGGCAGATCCGGTGCAGAAAATAAAGTAAAATCATTTTTGTTACACGTTATACGTGTTATGTATTTAAGATGTCATAAATGGCGATTCAATGTTAAACAGCTTGCCATAGATGCTTCGTATGGTTTAGCAAATGACACAGACTGGCACAGACGGGAGGAAGCTATTACTTGAAATTAAACCAAATTTGATGTGATGAGTTGTAATTAGGAGTAAATGGGTAGTTTTTTTTTTGCCTCTGGTTCCTCATTTAAATTAGTATTGTTAGATTCTGCCCCCCCAAAAAAAGGACCTAGACATTGCTTGCTTGGAACACGCCATGATTAAACTACAGCTCAAGTAGGGCACGCTGAGATAGTGAGTTCTAGTCCGGCATTCTAGAATCTTGAATAAAATGTTACTATTTTCGAAGCAAGAAATTCAGTCAATGGGACGCGGACTTGGCGAATAACAGAAGTGGCAAGCGGCAAGAGTGACAGGGCTCTGCGGACCGGATGAGTCCGCAGCACATAGTTTGAAAAATGCTGACCTAATACTCTGAGATTTCCGGAGTCGCTAAACATCTGGAAATGGACAAGCAACGAGTTTGTATTATTGAGGGAAAATGTAAATGTTTTATAGCGGAAAATAAAAATATTGAATCAGGACTAGGCATTGGGGTCTATTCCCCGGAGATTGAAATTGAACACAATACATCCTTCTGTACAAGATTACTATACATTTGCTGCTTTCAGCAAGCACACATTAACATGTAAGATTACAAAAGTGTTTTGCTTAAGAAAAATTGCCGCTTTCAGTAGACACTTATGAGAGAGACACAAGAACTAACTTGCTGTTGTTGAAGTTGACAGCTTGGTCACTGAGAATGTTAAAGAGAATAGGCGTGTCACCCATGCAGTACTGTCTGAGCTGGGAGATGCAAGTATTGAGGCAACGTCTAGATGGCTTGTTCTCATGGAATAAATCACCGCCCAGAAGGATAAAATCCACCTGGAGAAATGGAAGCAGTCAGTTAAAAATATGAAACAACAGAGTTGGTCCAGACAGCAGTTGTGATCATGCAATCTAGAGCTTGACACACACAGACACTATCTTAATCTTAATGTACACACCTGGTTCGTCTTGGCACATTTTAAGATCTCTTCAAGGGAGTTAAAAGTATCATTCCCACGTATGGCATCCTTCTCCATGAAACCAAGGTGAATATCAGTGGCTATCAATATCTTAAAAGTGTCCTTATCATCCCTATTAACAGAAACGATCATACATAGTTAGATAGTAATTCCAAATAAAAAATGTTTTAACCCCTTACTATTACACCCAGCTAGCCCAGGTAGATTGTTAATCAAAGTCTCTGCTGTCTGGACTTTTGTCCCTAGACTAGCCTACTAAATGTACACTGTTGTTCCCGAAAGCATTAATTTTGTTAAGGAAAAGTGTATTATTCCCTTCAGTTTCGCAATAAAAACCTTTTAAAAAATGATCTGACTTACAAGGTGGTTTCTGATGTCATTGTGAGGTGGCAGATGTAGATGGTAGGGTTATACTTGGTGGGTTGGCTGTGATCTCCCCTATCAAGCAATGGAATGCTACCTTGATGGGGAAAAATACAGATTATGGTTAAATTCCAGTGTCAACTGGCAGTCAATCCATAACAGTTTTGTCTTAAAGTGTAGAGGTGTAGGTGCGTTCCATTTAAATCCCCCGCTCCTTTCCCTGTTCTACATGTGGCCTCCGTGCGACGTATGCTGTTACGCAGAGCAAACCCATCTTAAATAAGCACTTCTTGTTTCATATTGTTATTCTTGGTAATTTTGACCTTTTTTTAGTTTTGAGGTTTTTTTCTCAGATTGAGCTCTGTTCCCAAACAGTGTTGCGTGGGCTTGTGAATGCGTTTTTAATACATGATTTTATCTGCCCCCTGCAATTAATTCCTGATAATTAGGAGACAGATTAGGAGACAGGATAATAGAGACAGATACCTATCATGAATGGAAAGAGATGGATAGAGAGATAATATACACAATTATCATCTCTTTCCAACTCTTTACATTCATAATGGATGGAGGGTTAGATAAGGGATGGAAAGATCCCTTATGTGCATATACATCGCAATAAATCCACAAACAGTTATAGTATATGGATATAATTGTATGTAACTGTGTTGAAACAGACTTTTTTAGCAAATGTTTCAACTAACCCTTTGTCTGTTACAAATTGTAACATTTCTCTTCTGCCACTTTCGTTGCAATTGTGGAAAAATGGTAGGTCATGGAAACAAACTTCAAGTGTTAATGTGTAGCAAAGATGTGTATGCTGCTTGTATAAAAACATGATTAACCTAACTCAAATATTTTCATTTATATTTAACCAAAACCAAAATGTGCTAGGTTGTGCCCCCCTATCCCCTACTGAAGAAAAGAAATGCCCTTATTTATTATTCCTACATTAACATTAACTTACACAGTTCTATCTCACCAACCCTTTTTTCAATTTGCAATAAAGACATTCATCTGTGATCAACACAAACACATGCGCTTTATAGTGCCAACTCTCCGCTCTGTCCAAAATGTGTAAGTTTGTCAGAGAAATGCCTCGAAATTGAAAAAGGAATACGTTTGTTTAGCAAAGGCCAGATCACGGAAGCCCTTCAGACTGCCATACAGCCACACTGTAGCCAATTTTTTTGTATAATTTTTTTTATATATTATATTTACATTTTATTAGGTACACCTTGCTAGTACCGGGTTGGACCCCCTTTTGCATTCAGAACTGCCTTAATTCTTCGTGGCATAGACTCAACAAGATGCTGGAAACATTCCTCAAAGATTCTGGTCCATATTGACATGATAGCATCACTCAGCTGCTGCAGATTTGTCGACTGCACGTCCATAATGCGAATCTCTCGTTCCACCACATCCCAAAGGTGCTCTATTGGATTGAGATCTGGTGACTGTGGCGGCCATTTGAGTACAGTGAACTCATTGTCATGTTCAAGAAACCAGTTTGAGATGATTTGAGCTTTGTGACATGGCGCGTTATCCTGCTGGAAGTAGCCATCAGAAGATGGGTACACTGTGGTCATAAAGGGATGGACATGGTCAGCAACAATACTCAGGTAGGCTGTGGCATTTAAAACGATGCTCAATTGGTACTAAGGGGCCCAAAGTATGGCAAGAAAATATCCCCCACACCATTACACCACCACCACCAGCCTGAACCGTTGATACAAGGCAGGAAGGATTTTGTTTACGCCAAATTCTGACCCTACCGTCCGAATGTCGCAGCAGAATCAAGACTATTCAGACCAGGCAACATTTTACCAATCTTCTTTTGTACAATTTTGGTGAGCCCGTGCGAATTCTAGCCTCAGTTTCCTGTTTTTAGCTGACAGGAGTGGCACCCGGTGTGGTCTTCTGCTGCTGCAGCCCATCTGCTTCAAGGTTCGACTTATTGTCCTTTCAGAGATGGTCTTCTGCATACCTTGGTTGTAACAAGTGTTTATTTGAGTTACTGTTGCCTTTCTATCATCTTGAACCAGTCTGGCCATTCTCCTCTGACATCAACAAGGCATTTTCGCCCAGAGAACTGCCGCTCACTGGATATTATCTCTTTTTCTGACCATTTTCTGTAAACCCTAGAGATGGTCGTGCGTGAAAATCCCAGTAGATCAGCAGTTTCTGAAATACTCAGACCAGACCGTCAGGCACCAATAACCATGCCACGTTCAAAGTCACTTAAATCACCTTTTTTCCCCATTCTGATGCTCAGTTTGAACTTCACCAGGTCGTCTTGACCATGTCTACATGCCTAAATGCATTGAGTTGCTTCCATGCGATTGGCTGATTAGACGTTTGCGTTAACGAGCAGTTGAACAGGTGTACCTAATAAAGCGGCCAGTGAGTGTATATATATACATACATACATACATACATACATACATACACACATACATACATACACACACACGTGTATATATATACACTCACTGGCCGCTTTATTAGGTAAGGTATACATATACATATATATGTACACATGTACACTTTTTTAAATGTAATCTTTTTATTTCGGTTAATTGAAAACCCAAATTTTTTTATTTTTTATTTAATATTCAAATAGTGATATGGCCTAAAATGTCCATCACTAGAAGTTAATCATGAAATAACATAGCTTTTGCTTTACAACGTACTATGTTGGTGACGGGCAAATTGGCACACAACGCCAATAGTTGGACAGTGGCCAACTTTGCATAGAAGAAGGAAAATAATAGGTCCTGACCCGAATGCTTCAAAGCTTCAATCGTTGTTATGGAAATTTATTAAATCTATAATAGCTTGTGTTGTTGCCATTTGTATACAGCATGGTCTTTTATAAAATATGTTTGTATAGGCGGTGGATTCATTAGGCATAGGAGCAAAGCCATTTTAATTAGATTCATTCATTTTTATAGGCATATGTTCAAGGCCGTTTTAATATGATAATATAATTTATTTGATTACATTATTGCACATCAACATCCTGGTAACACCATCCATATGAAATGAAATAGCCATCTCTAAGCTAGGTTAGAATGTACTGCCTGCAACTTGGTCAAGGGCCATTTCATGTTTCTCCCTGTCTATCGGGAGGCGAGCCCGGGCGCACTGCCTTGAGCTAAAGAATGATTTTTGAACCATAGATAAACCATGTTATAGAAAATGGTACAGTTTGATTACCTTTATTGCTTTTTTGTGATATACCTCAAAATCGGTAAGTCGTTACATCCCTAGTTGTTGGTATGCAAAAGATAAAGGCTGCGGACAGCACTTTATAATAACTAATACATTTTTATTTTTGGCCTGTACCAAAAACAACAGAATTATCAAATCATTTGACACTGTTCCGGAATCCATGATTCTGCCACAGTTTGCAGAGCTCTGCCTCACGCACGCGCAGTGAATCAAGTTGATCCGGGAAAACCGGAATCGCAGTTGCGCATGGACCACAGTTACTCCCAAATGTATCTACAGTCTAGAATACCGGCCTAAAACAGTTTTTAGTTTTTTTACCCGAATGCTTTTTTTAAACGCCATTTGTTCCCCCCGCTACGCTGGAATATTTATTGTAACCTAGTTATTAAGAATGAACGGTCGACGTACAAAGTAAATCACAACTAGGGGCAACCAGCAATAAGGAACCAGACAGTAGCCCAAGCTTGCTATTACATCAATAGCTAGCTAACACATTGGCTACAGCTCGGCGATTGTGCCGTTCACAACTTAACAATTAATGTACGGTGGTTACAAACTACCATGCTAACGCTAGCTACTATAGTAGTTAACTAACGTTAAACAAATAATTAACGTTGTAAAATACTTAGCTAAGTAGTTACTAGCAAGCTAGACTGTCAAACTTAGCATTTCTAGAAAACCTTAATTTAAGGCACAACTCCAGCTAGTGTGAGCCAAAAAAATTAAGATATAAACTGGGGATGACTTACTTGCAATGTGTAAAAGGTTGCCCTCATCTGTTTGTCAGCTAAATTTCCCCGCGAGATTGTTCGAAGGATTTTCCGAGTTTCCTGAAGCCGAATAAGAATAAAAATAATTAAGGCTGCAGTTCAGTTTCCGGACCGCATTTCCAGGAGTTTTTTTCGCGACAGCGCTTCGTAGCGACTGGAATGACCGCAAAAGTGCAACCAAGGCAGCATTATTATTATTATTACTTGGTAACACTTAATTATAACTTTAATTAATAATCAGTTATTAGATAATCAATAAACTAAATTCTTGCCATAAGTAAATGTGATAATTATCTATAAATCATTTCTAAAAGATCTGTTATTTTGTTTAGTTTTTTGGATTGAGAACTGCATTGACATGAGGTGCACATTCTTGGTTGGTTCAGTCAGCTTTCTGCAGGTTTTTTTTTCCTGTCACTCGACATTGATTACTTGTCTAATCAGATGATAATGATCAGTTTACAATTCATAATTTACTAATGCCTAAACACAGTAACTCATCTTTTAGAAATAATGTAAAAATCATTGTCACACATTTACTAATGTGGAAACCGATGGATTGTCTACTCCAAGTAGGGAATGAGTCTTTACCCCAAGTGAAGGAGTTCAAGTATCTCGGGGTCTTGTTCTCGAGTGAGGGGAAAATGGAACGAGAGATGGGCCGGAGAATTGGAGCAGCGGGTGCGGTGTTGCAGTCGCTCTATCGCACCGTTGTGACAAAGAGAGAGCTGAGCCAGAAGGCAAAGCTCTCAATCTACCGGTCTATCTTCGTTCCTACTCTCACCTATGGTCATGAAGGGTGGGTCATGACCGAAAGAACGAGATCGCGGATACAAGCGGCGGAAATGAGTTTCCTCCGGAGGGTGGCTGGCGTCTCCCTTAGGGATAGGGTGAGAAGTTCAGCCATTCGTGAGGGACTCGGAGTAGAGCCGCTGCTTCTTTGCGTAGAAAGGAGCCAGTTGAGGTGGTTCGGGCATCTAGTAAGGATGCCACCTGGCCGCCTCCCTAGGGAGGTGTTCCAGGCACGTCCAGCTGGGCGGAGGCCGCGGGGCAGACCTAGGACCAGGTGGAGGGATTATATCTCCACACTGGCCTGGGAACGCCTTGGAATCCCCAGTCAGAGCTGGTTAATGTGGCCCGGGAAAGGGAAGTTTGGGATGCCCTGCTTGAACTGCTACCTCCGCGACCCGACCCCGGACAAAGCGGATGACGATGATGATGATGATGATGACATTTACTAATAATGAGAATAGTTTATTGATGGTCCAATAACTGCTTATTACTGAAAGTAATCATAAAGTGTTACGTTTTTATTAGTAGTAGTATTATTAACACCAAAAGCGCTTTACATTGTAGAATATACTTGTTAGAATATACTTATTACACCCAAAGATTACTTTCTTATAGTTTTAAAAGCTTATTCCACTCAAATACTACTTTCTGTCTAACGACTCATAGTTTTAAAGGTTTATTCCACCCATATACCACTGACTGTCCAAGTAGTTATTTCACTCAAAAACCTTTTTTTGTCTTGCCAGTCAATTTGGTTGCTATCCGGATAGAAAAATTAAACTGGGCCGGATATGGGCCAAATGTGCGCTAGTGACGTACAGTTCGACTCTTTTTAATGAGTCGACTCATTCGAGTCAGTTCATGTAAATGAATCGAACTATTTGAGTCTTTTCCTCAAATCAGTTTTTTTACCACTTCAGCTAAGCTCAAGTGATTATTTGTCATTTGTGTGGGCAAATATTGCAATTATTTCTCTTAGTTTAAGACTAAAACTCCAGGTCTATTGTTTTAGGATATAATCTGATTATTTAAAGAGCCTACCATTTTAGTTTTATAGAGAACATACAAGTAAAAACTATTCAGCTTAATATGTCAAAATTCCATCATTATATGCCAATAATTTAGCAAATTCAATTTATCAAAATGTGGCAAAAACGTGGGTGTCAACTAATGCACAGAGACTGTAACTAAGTTATACTGCACTGGAATAAATTACCTATACTTTCACTAAAGATTGACCAAACACTTTCTGTTTCTTCTCAAGGTTTTCCTCAGTAGCCGATTTTGAGACGTCAAAATGGCCTGCTATCCCTATTGCGATCACGACACACAGTCGTCGCATGAGTTTCAATTCAAAAGAGTCAAACTGCACATCTCTACAATACTTCCTGTGTCTTCTCGAGGTTTGCTCGGTAGCCAATCTTGAGTCATCACGGTCTGTAGCCTAGTATCACTATATTGGAGACAAACACAGACACGAGACAGGGAGTCGGACTGAATGTGACTTGCAGTGAACTATCAGTGAGTCGAACTTACTATCAGAGACTCGAATTATCGTTGGAGAGTCAAACTGTCGAAGAGTCGAACTATCAGAGTCGAACTATCACAGTCGATCAATGGCTTCCTGCGCCAGGTCAATTTGGACAAAGCGGCCAGTAAGCTGTATAATAATGCCTTCATAGTCAATTTCAGAGTGACGTCGTCACTTATCAAATTACTTTTGGAGCGACCAGTCAGTGGATAAATTACTCACTAGTCTGTTTCACAACAACCTGGTCACAACTAGGGCTGAATGATGAATCGATTTCAAATCGAAATCACGATTTGAAACAATGCAATGAGCAAATCACAAAGGCTGCGGTTTAAAACTGCTCATCTAACCCATCGTTTAAAGGATTAATGCTTGTACAAATGTATGCCGTCCTAGTGTGACAGTCATGCTCACCAATCAGAAGTGCCATGCTGTTAATGTACCAGTCACGCTTACCAATCAGAAGTGGCCTAGGGTGATTCCATATACGCCCACCAACAACGACAAAAACCCAAGAAGAATGAGTGTCAATTTAACGTCTTTTTCGCTACATTTCGAGATTTTTCAGACCCTCCTACTGTCTTTACTTCTAAAAAGCAACTAGCAACAAATCTAGCTACCTATTTAGACCATCAAGGAAAACATGAGAAATCTATACAAATCTATTAAAGGGGCCCTATTATGTAAATATCAGGTTCATACCTTTATTTAGGAGTTCTATACTAGAATAGGTCAAACAAAGGGAATTTGCCTTCACACTGACAAAAACAGCATTTTTTTGACATGGCTAAACCACTATCCAAAATGCCCGGCCTCCGCTCTGACTGGCTCTGTTTGAGGGTGTGCCAAACTAGCCGCTAGGTGGGCATTATGCAAATGTATGACTTAGTGACGTAGATAAGTTCCGGAAGAAAAAGATAAACTACAAAGGAGGCGTATCAAGCAGTTCAGGAGCAGTGTTTTCTGTGAGACAGTAGCTCCCTTTGGCGTGGACTATGGGCTTGTAACTTTTCAGACCTTTTATATGCACAAAAAGCTATATTACTAAAGGAAAGGGAAAAACACAAAATGTATAACAGGGCCCCTTTAAACTCTGATTTGTTCCCATGCATTCACCTCAGAGTTATCGCAGTAACTCTCTCTACTCTCCCTTTCCTCTTACACCATGCGAAGGCAGCCCGTGTTTCAGGCAGGAGATCGTTTACAGAAAGGTCCTATTATCGTATCATTATTCAATGTATCATTATATGAAACAGTAACAGCCTTTGAGATAATTGATCTACATTCAATTGTTCTACGTTCTATGCCAATTTCTGATTTTTAATAAAAACATGTTGGAACCAATTCATATCTTTTCAGTTCTCAGCCTTGCACTAAAATATAGCGCAGGTAACATTTTGATAGTATCGCATGTGGTAATGCTCCATCTCATGTTCTAAATCTGTTACACGTGAATATTGAACTGAAGTTGAATTTTTTTATACATCGTAAATCAAATCGTAGTATCTGTCAGAAAAATCACAATTAAATATTTTCCCGAATCGTTCAGCCCTATTCACGAACTAGTCTGTTGGAAAATTACTCGCTAGTCAGTTTCACAACAACCTAGTCAGTTTAAAGACCCCCTCCAGTGAAAATCAAGTTTTTAATATTGTTAACATTTCCTTGTGGTGTTTTTCATCTGCTACAAGACATATCAGGAGCAAAATAAGCAGCCATGATTGAGCATTTCTGCTTTGAAACTGTAGTGCACCATGGACAGTCTCAAACAGGCAAGTGCAGATAAGCCAGATTTGTGATGTCACTAATTTTTAAGTAACCATTTTTAATCAACCACAGTTCATGGGCAGCTGACTCGGGAGCAAGTATGTGGCAGAGGACGGGGGCGGGGGCTGGGCAGGTATTCTAATAGAGGGGGGTGGGGCGACTCAGATTCAGAAATTCTCAATGAGGCAGAAGGAGAGGATTACATTTTTTGGATTTTAACAAGGTAATTGAACGTGTTTTGCAGAAAAAATTAAAGTCATGACATACGTTTAAGCACAATATTTTAAATATTTTATTAAATGACAGGAGGGAAACTTTAACAACGACCTAGTCACAACCTGGTCAGTGGAAAAATTACTTTCTTGTCATTTTCACAACAACCTATTCACGATCCAGTAACTGGGCAAATGGCTCTCCCTGCCACAGGTCCCTTCGAATGGAACAACCTGTCAGTTGAAAACAGAAGTAATCTCCAAGTGTCAAGTATGATGCTTTATTTAATAGGAGAGACAAAATATTACATCGCTAAAAAGGCATTCTCAAAGCATCCGCAATTGTTTTTTGTCTTTTTGAAAGCACTGAAGTTCTGCTAATGTGACGTAAAGAAGTGATGTGCAGTACCAGGCTGTAGCTGGATTCAGTATCTGGACCACAGCTCCACCATCAAGGAACATAACATAAACCACAGGAGCAGGTTGTGAGTCTGTGTCATCAGTCTTTATGCAGTGCAAGAGGTCTGCTTTTGTACCAAGTCGCATCTTCCCTTCCCAAACAAAGATGGCTGAAGAATTTGTGGCTGAAGAACTGATCCAGAATGCCATCACATATTTGGCAAGACACATCCAGCCTTAAGAAGAGATTGTAATCACGCTTCAGTGCTTCAAGTTGTATCTTCTGCTTTGACTGTGTTTTAACTGGTGGGTGGCTTTGTTCACTGCTTTCTTCCTCAAAGGTCTTGAACTGCACCCAAAGACTCCACCTTCCTCACTGTGTACACAACTGATGAATCCACGATATCTTTGTGGGGTCAAGCACCAAAAGATCCTGACTCTGTTCAAGAAAAAAAACATCTCTTTGATCACTGCTGTGAGGGACCTCACATACTTCACAAAGGCTTATTGCACTGCTAACTGCTGCTCATGCTGACGGTTTTCACTTCGTAGGGGGCTCCCATTCTTGAATTCTGTAGTCATTTGGCCAATTTCTGGACCAGCTACCATCCAGCATCGAAGCGCCCCAGGATTCACCAGTTCCTTTATATGAGTGCATTGATCTGTTTGTGGCTGTGGTCAATTGCCATGGCCGAGAACTTGTTGCTTGTTTTGTGCACAAAATTCCAACACAGAATTCTTCCAAGATTGCTGGGTGTTTCTCTGAGAGGACCATCATGTCACAAACATGTATTGAAAGCCACCTGGAGTATTGAGTATTATCCAAAGCAAACATCCAGGGTAGGAGCTGTGTGAGGGTTTCCACTTAGAGCTGAACGTTGCCCTCCCGCAGTGATCTGATGTACATGATTATGAGGACCTTGAGTGATAGGTTTTTTAGCCAGTAGTCAACACTGACACTGTAGCTGACTCGCTATAGGCACCATTCCCCAAACGTTGGAGGGACTGCTTCAGATGTGCGGTGCTCATTGTAGGCCTGGTAAGGTAGCTTGAACAGGCTAGCAGCTGTAACTTGGCAGGCATGGTGGGTCTTCATCACATGACTGGCATAAATGAAAGAATCTGCAGTGCCAGGGCTCGCAATCTCAGCCTAGTACAGGCATTTTGTGAGAAAAAAGTGGTGAACCACACACAAATTGCAACAGAAAATCTGAAAATTGTTTATTACTTAAAGGTTTCCTCTATAACATATAGAACTCCAAGTGGAGAAAAGCATTTTTCAAAGGTGTTTCTTAACCATACCCTGATACCACTTTTTGCTTTGTAAAATACCATTTTAAAACCCCAGCACTAACTATATTAGTATGCTTGTATTCAAGGCCACATACATTAATTAATTCTTAAAAACGTTTGCATTGATGAACTTTAATTTAAAACCAAATTATTTACAAAAAATACTTTTATATTACTTTAAATATATTTGTGACTGCCAAATTGACATTAATAAATGAACGTAAACTTAGACATGCTACTGTTTAAGTAAAACTTATACATTGCTTGTCATCATAAGTGTAAGTTGTCAGGCTCATCTTCATTGTCATCACACGCAGCCTGACATGAATTTTGCACACTCGGTTTCTTTGCAATTGCTACATCCAATAGAGCACTCCATGTTATGCTTCTTGCATGCACCTCAGCCAGCTGCAGTCTGTCTTGCAGGTGCATCTGATGACCTGAAGGAGTACCTGTGTGGCTGGTATTAAGTCAGTTCGAACAGGGACAAGCCCCCCGTCACTCTCTTTCCATCCCCATTCCTATGGCAGGAGTTAACTGACAGCTCCCTTCCACTGCTGTACCTGATAGTGCACACGAAGACTGTGGGACTTTGCTACTCCTAATGTAGGTGGCAGACTCTGTGGCTGTATGAGAAGTGCTAGTCGCCACTTTCTCACAAAAGCGCTTGTGACGTAGTGTGTCAAGTCCCTCCCCAGGTTTCTCATTGTACAGGCACAGTAAAGCATTTTCTCCTGCTGACACAATATCTGTTGTGGAAGCTGACTGTGCATCAAACACTGTAGCTTGCTCTAGGAAGTCACTGATGGTTCTGAATTTCTTGAGGGGAGCTCTATTCCCAATGCAATAAAGGTGGGAGGTAGTGTCACACCCGGCTTTGCATGGATAAAGAGGATGTGAGTCCACATACTGGGACCCAGCTGCTGCTTACCGGCCTTGATGTCGCAGACACTTGGCTTCTTTGTGCTCTTCTTTGGCTCAGGTTTGAAGAACAGATCATGGGACCAGAGGTGTGTATGGTAGATGAGGAGAGCGAGCAGATCCGCATAATCACCAATGAGCTCAGTGTTTTTTGTGGTGGCAGATTACTTTTACTACAGATCAGCTTTTTGAACTATGAGGAGATCAGCATCACCTGGGGCTTGGTACATCTGACAGTTCTTCTGTAGGTGACAACTTCTGTAGGTGAGCATGTTGATGAACTCCTGCGTGCTTGTATTGTTTGCAAGGAACACGTCTTTATTCATTGTCACAGGCATGTCCTCATCCATGCTTGCGGTTGCTCCAGTCCTCCCACCTGCTCGCCTGCGGTGTGTCATGTATTTGGTTGTAATGCCTTCATAACAGTCAAACACAACAATTGCCTCTCCATATTTGCTTGTAACGTAATCACTGT
Organism: Galaxias olidus; assembly: GCA_026901105.3. Classification (NCBI taxonomy): domain Eukaryota; kingdom Metazoa; phylum Chordata; class Actinopteri; order Galaxiiformes; family Galaxiidae; genus Galaxias; species Galaxias olidus. The sequence continues at coordinate 26,763 of JAPMUY010001212.1, forward strand.
ACAGCTTGCAGCGATCTTTGTATGCGGATCCACCTATCCATGAGCTGCGCTGAACAAGTGCTCCACCATCCAGCTCATACTGAACATCACCTGTGACTCCTGGAAGGTCAGGTCTGTGGGACACCTAGATGGCATCTGCTAGCACTGGCTTCTGTGGCTGTCAAAGGAGCAGGGAGGTGTAAAAAAGTAAGGATGACTACACAGCTCATACTTGGACACTCATGCCAGTTCTTGTGAAGCTTTTGCAGCAATTGTTGGTTGCTGGAAAAGTAGTCGAGGATCCACCTGCACTGCTTTGCCATCAAACTTCACTGAGGATTTTGTGCCGATGGTGACTGCCTTACCTTCTTGAATGTGTACTCAGCAGTGCACATCCATCTGTCCATCCATGCTGGCCAAGATCGTGCTTCCAATGGCCTTAGCAACATTCACAGAAGGATGCGCATGAACCCCAGTCGAGACACTGCCCAAGCTTGGATCCAAGCAGATGGGGTGTCTTTCTTGGAAATAGTTCAGAGCTGTGTGTGTCCTTCATGTCACGTGCTTATCTTGCATCTGTCATGTCCTTGTTCTGCTCACCAGTGTTGCGGTTCACAACTGTGAGCTATTGCATGGTAACGTTGACTTCAGCTACAAGCCGGCATGAGAGCAGCAATGTCAAACGTTGCAGCCTCTTCATCTCTTGCCCTCTTATGAGGCCACCACTGGTTTTCATACTTCTCATCACCACCTGCTCAATGACGGGATCTACGGACAGACCAGCCTATAGGTGATCGAATTCGTCTGATGACATGGATTGCCTGTCCAAATAGCTGGTAGGTATCAGGATGTTCTTCCTGGCGCTTGCACATTCGCTGCACATATATCCAAGCTGATTTTATGTAGAGATTGTGCCCAGATGCAGCCATGAAAGGAAGCATTTCTGATGGGTCATACTGAAACAACCCAAAAGTACACAAAACAACACGGCACAGATACCCAAGACAACCCAAAAGTACCCAAAACAACACAGTACCCAAAACAACACAGTACAGATACCCCAAACAACCCCAAATTACCCAAAACAGCCCCAATTAACCCAAACGTACCCAAAACAACACAGTACAGATATCCCAAATAACTCAAAAGTACCAAAAACAACACAGTACAGATACCCAACACAACCCAAAGTATCCAAAACAACACAGTACATATACCCCAAACAACCCAAAAGTACCCAAAACAACCCAAAACAACAATGTACAGATACCCAAAACAACCCAAAAGTACACAAAACTATGTTTGGGATTGTTTGGGGGATTAGTATGACCCTTTCTAATATTGCTGTAAGGAAACCAATCCCCAAATCTCCCCCCTTAGGCCCAATATGGCCCCTGGGGAACATTCCAGAGGAGCCAGCATGTTCTCTCTACACAAAGGGCCATAAAAAACCTTGACTCTGTTCCAGCAATTCCAGCTGCAACTCCAAGGATTAATACATTTGAATTAAGAAATTGTTGCCTAAGGAACATTCAATGGAATTATTGGACGTTGACAATGAGAAGAAATTTTTATATCAATTGTTTGTATTTCTAATAATTAAATGTGTATTTTGTAGTTTTTTTAAGTGAACTATCATATCTAGCATAGTCGTGTTTGGTTTTGAAGTGTTCACAATGACATTTTGTAAGCTTTGCAGATGTTATGTAGAACGTATTCCTACGAAATAGGCATAAAAAGAATTCAAACGACATTGTAAGGGAAACTGATAGTCTGATCAGTTATATAGGTAAATTCACACCTCTACTCATTGGCACGCGGCCAATCAGATGACCCAGGCCACCTTCTGGACATCTTGTTTCTTAACATTCTAAAAATAGTTTCATCAAACAGGAAGCTAAGCTTTTGAATGTCCGAAGTTTTACCTGGCGGCCACCGGGTTACCATGGACTAAAGAATTGCATCTCCCTTTCCTTGAACCACGCTCCACGGGCAACTCTCAGAACAAAGGAATTAGGCCTAGGCCGAAAACCCCCCTTGCAACATTTTTTAACTTAACTTTACCATTTCAGAGTAAAGAAACCTTTATTGAACCACGTACGATACTTCACTACTTCAGAATTGAGATTAAAACATTAACCATTACTTTATTAAAATAATGCTATAAGATTTGGTTTCCCATTGAGTCGTGCTCAAGCTAAATTCCGTGTGGTGGTGCTCCGTATAGGTAATTACACTTAATCACCTTGATCGATTATAATATTAACTTATTGATTTAATTGATAATCTACAAAAATTGATAAAGCGTTATTTACACACAAGAAGTAGTAAGCCAAATCCCCTACATTGCCTCAAGATGCAGTGCCCAATTCCCGTAACGTTCAGCTCTCAGAAACTTGCGAAGTATGTCCACGATATCCATTTACTGCAACCAAAGCGAAGCAGTCCTGCTGGAGGATTTCAAAGAATCAGTTTTGCTTTTGAGTAGTTCCTTTATTCTGAGCATCACATCAGCATTGCAATCCTTCTCTGCAGACACTGATCCCTCCATCAACTATTCATAGAGGACAGCAACTTCATCCAGATCAGTTTCCCGTTCCATCACCAGCTGGGGTATCATCCTCTAATTATATCTGAACATCACATTCTTGTGTATCTCCTGACAGTTGAGGGGGAGCCAGATCAACAAAGCATTTGTTCATCCACTGTCTTTAATCCAGACCCATAGTAGCTGCAAGTGTAGTTGGTTGAAAAACGCTATATAATAAGTTTTGTATGAAAACAGACACCACCTCTATTTTTTTGTTGTTGTAATACTAATGTGTATTTTATAAGGTTAAGGTTATTGTACATATCCACACCAGCAGAAGGTGCTGTAGCGCTATTGTGGGCATGGAGCGTCTTCACACAGGCGCAGCTCAGAAGTAAAATGAGCTATGGCCTGATAACAATGTGTCTCTCTCGTCTTGTCCACAGCCCACAGCCATAGTTTCACATTTAGGCAACACAGTCTACGCTAGCTGTGTGCCACTTGCTACTGCCCAGCTTTCCCCTAGGGCTGTTGCCGGTAACACAAGTACACACAGATGAACTTTTGTCCACATTACAGTCTTAGTGGCCTACTCTGGCAGTAATTTAACTCCCTTCCCTGTACCTAAATTATTCATCCTTTATGTATGATACTTCTGAAATAGTACATTTATATATGTTTAGATTTATCTGACAATAATCACAGATTACCTTTATATTGAAATATTGGGTCAACAGCCATTTCGACAAGGAGCTTACCAAACATGATCACAAAGTGGTTCTCTCCGTGGCTGTCTGGTAATTTCTACTGGATCTCCTTGGCTAAGGCATCGAGAGGTTGGTCTGCAGCAAGTACAAGCACCTACCCAGGGTTCAGGCGATGAACTGCTGTTCAGACGATGTCCATTGATCGCATTAACTCGTGGCAGTAGCGTGCATTGTCCTGTAATGCAGGCAGCACTGCATTAATGGCTTAAGGAGGATAACTGTCTGCTGGATACCAGCATGGTAGGCAGACCACAATATAACTGTTGTGAAGATACCACCTCATTTTTGGTGGGCACAAAACATCTTCCAGCTTGGAGAGTTGTCAGACTTCATTTGAAATGTTGGCTGACACTTGCAGGAGGCGATCATACGACGCACACACCCCCAGACTGGGGTTGTCATGGAATGATTGGATAAATTGGTCATTATCTTTACCTTTCAAAGTTACCATAATGTACCTTTTCATGCTGTTGAAATATAAAAATACACTGCTAAAAAAAATTAAGGGAACACTTAAATCACACAGTGGATCTCGATGAACAAAATATTCCAAGTTGAAAATGACATAAGAATGGTCAATGGAAACTAAACTCATCAACCCATTGAGCGCTGGATTCAAAATCACACCGAAAATCAAAGTGAAAAGTCAAAATCACAGGCTGATCCAACGTGCAACAACTCATGTGGCTCAGTAGCGTGTATGACCCTCATGTGCCTGTATGCACTCTCAACAACGTCTGAGCATGCTCCTGTTGAGATGGCGGATGGTGTCCTGGGAGATCTCCTCCCAGACCTGGACCAGGGCATCATTGAGCTCCTGGACAGTCTGTGGCGCTACTTGGCGGTGTCGGATGCACCGATACATTATGTCCCAGAGGTGCTCAATTGGATTCAGGTCTGGGGAACGTGAGGGCCAGTCAATGTAATCAATGCCGTCGTCATCCAGGAACTGCCTACGCACTCTGGCCACATGAGGCCCAGCATTGTCCTGCACCAGGAGGAACCCGGGGCCCACTGCACCAGCGCAAAGTCTGACAATGGGTTTGAGGATTTCATCCCGATACCTAACAGCCGTCAGGGTCCTGTTGGCTAGCACGTGGAGGTTTGTGCGACCCTCCAAGGATACGCCTCCCCAGACCACCACTGACCCACCACCAAACCGGTCATGCTGGATGATGTTGCAGGTAGCATAACGTTCGCCACAGCGTCTCCAGACTCTTTCACGTCTGTCACATGTGCTCAGTGTGAACCTGCTCTCATCTGTGAATATAATGGGGCGCCAGTGGTGAAGCTGCCAATTCTGGTGTTCTCTGGCAAATACCAATCAAGCTACATGGTGCTGTGCTGTGAGCACAGGTCCCACTAGAGGACGTCGGGCCCACATCCCACCCTCATGGAGTTTGTTTCTGACAGTTTGGTCAGAAACATGCACATGAGTAGCCCACTGGAGGTAATTTTGTAGGGCTCTGGCAGTGCTCCTCCTGTTTCTCCTTGCTCAAAGAAGCAGATACCAGTCCTGCTGCTGGGTTGTTGCTCTTCTATGGCCCTGTCCAGCTCTCCTCGTGTAATGGCCTGTCTCCTGGTATCTCCTCCATACTCTGGAGACTGTGCTGGGAGATGCAGCAAACCTTCTTGCGATGGTACGTGTGAATGTGCAATCCTGGAGGAGGTGGACTACCTTGTGCAACCTGAATGGTCTGCAAGTATCGCCTCATGCTACCAGGAGTGACAAAAGCACTATCAAAATGCAAAACTTGAGTAAAATCAGTCAGGAAGGATCAGGAGAGAGAAATGGTTCTCTCTTAAAGAGACAGGAGCTAAAACGGAACGTTTCAGACAGAGGGTGAATAGAGGTGCTGCAGATCCAGGCAGTTTGGATAAAATACATTGTTTATTGAACATTAAAACGCGTAAACCTATTCAAGTAGAACTCCTAAATAAAGATGTTAACTTGGAAATTTGCATAATATGGCCCCTTTAAATCACTATTGGTCGAAAATACTGCATTTTAAGGAGTGGGGTACCCCTGCCAGGGATGGATATTTACATTACAGTGCCAGAGAGGGACAGAAAGATCAGAGCCAGGGAAATCCCCTCCATCCTCCCCGTCAAATCGCACACTGACTGTACCTGATGACTTTGCTGCCCGTGTAGGTTTGACATATCTTGTACACCAACTGTTAATGCAGCGGTTGTAGAAGCTGTTTCCACAAACTGAGGTGCTTGATGTTCACCCCATCCAATATTATGTTCACTAAGACAAGAAAAAATTGCGGTAAAGACTCTTTCTGACATTTAGGATAGAATAAGTTGTCAAAGTTGAACTTGGTGTCAAACATCTCTCTGTGTATCACTTGTGTTGCTCTCACCGAATGCATGGCATCAATGTCATGGTCACAGGTCTTCTTGAGAGCATCGCCAATATCATCCTGAAATGTCGGAAGTGAGTATCTACCCTGCAAATGTGCCCTTAAGTTGGGAAGCATATTCTTAAGTCTGGTTATACGGATCCTATGCACCACAGTGGTACCTAGCTGTTCAAGTCAGACTTTGTACAGGTCCGCTAAGTCTGCCAGTTTAAGCACTGGGGCACAATCATCACCTATTGTTTCCTTCATAAAGCCTACCAACTCTGCACAAGCAATGCCATGTAGCTGAGCCTCACGCTCATACTTTGATTGAGTGTGTCTTGTATTGTGATAGAGCATCGGAAGTAGTTTTGGTGATATTTTGTCTCAAGGGCTATCATGTCCACAGGTCCAAGTTTAGCAAGCAACTGAGTGTCTTCAATTTCCAATGCAGCATTTCTAACATTGAAATCTGTTTTGATGATGCTTCATGGAGTCCTTCAGAGCTAGCTGGCTTGTTGTAGAAGAAGATAATTTAAGTATATAAGTTTTAGAACACCTACATTTTCCACTTTTTTTTTATTCAGGCAGTATAATGTCTCAGTGTACTCCAAAATTAAAGCACACATTATTTTTTTAATGCTGTTTAAAACAGTTTGTTTATCTGAAGTATTGTCAGCTAGCTGGAATCCCGGGGCATGACCAATTTCACACCGTATCTTTGGCAGTAGTACTGTATGAGTCATACTACATACTACAGCTTGTCAGGACTGTAGAATTATTGAAGTCGAAGTCATGTCAATGTGTGATGGGATACATGCTAACTATTTAAAAACATTTATTTTATTTTATTTTATATACAGTATTAACGTCTTTAGACAGAAAATGTAAAATACTTTGCTAAAGGAAATTTAGGTTAGCCTGCAATATAAATTTAGTTGTATGTGTAACCATGAGCTATTACCTCATTAAAGAAAGTATGACGTATGATACAATAAATGTAGGTTTTTTTAATATTAATAATTCATTAATTATTATATTATTATTATGAACCTTTGCAAATGTTTGTATATGTTTAAGGTATTTCAAGAAGTCTTAAACACATAGGATACTTGTTGACTAAATAGCCAAATTTAAATTTACCAGGTGTGGGAAATTAGTGTCCGAGTTACGTTTAGTATAATGTCTTGTTTTATGTACTTTCATGTACATACATCCTACTTTACATATGTATACTGCTCTTATATTAGATTAGAATATATCCCTTATTCTCTCCCTATTTTTATTATAGTTTGTTTTATTTTTTAATATGTTGCTGCTAAAGTGGTAGTTTTTACCTGACTCTCGTCCAGTACATTTCATTGTATTGCTGACCCTGTGTTATCCTACATGACTAATAAAACAAAAATGAACTGAACTAATGCCCGCACTATTTCCTTTTCTAATTTACCACTACAATTGTTTTAATGTATGTTAAAATAGTCACAATAATGCATTAGGCAACCACACAATGTAATCTTTCAACCAAATCAAATTCTGGCAAATTTTGAAATGTCCAGCTTCAAAGTATTTCTCCAATGCCATGTCAAAATCAAATTCAGAAATGTAATATTTTAATAAAAATCTTTAAAATACACTGATGGTAGAATGCACGGATATATACTGTGGAACAAAAAAAAAACTCCCAAGTAGCAGGCCCACTGAACCCCTTAAAAGCTTTGTCTTGTGACCTCAGTATTTTTTTAAATCCTAGCTGCAGCCCTGATTTCAAAACAACATTTATTGTAGTTACTGGTCAGTCTTTCCAGGTACTGCCTGTACAGGGTAACAAAACAATTTATATGGTGCTGAGCCTCAAGACAATTAATCAACAAAGTTGGAGACATTACCGAATCTTTCTTGGAGTGGCAGTCTTGTCAAATTTACCCCAAAGCAAAAAAATGAAGAAGGGTTGTGTCATTAGAATGAGACATGGACCACATTTATGCCAGAGTAGCAAGGAAGAAACTACTTCTCACTAAAAAGAACATCAATGGTTAACCAACGTTTTAAAACAGCATCTGGATGACCCTGACTAGTAATGAAACAATGTTTTATTGACAAATGAAAGAACAGTGGAATGTTTTGGTAGACATATGATCAACATTAACTTTCCTTTTTGCTGCTTTTGCTAGCAAAGGTGCCCAAACATGTTATTATGGATAAAGGGAGGGGGGAGGGGGGGGGTGTACTTTTTAACAAAGGCGCATTGGGTACAGCCTAACTTTTTGTTCATTTAGGTTCACTTTTATCCAGCATCAGAATTTTGTTAAAGCTATGACCAAATCAAAGTGAAAAATGTGCATAATTGCAGAAAATGTGACACTCAAATACGCTTTCAAGACGTTGTGTTGAAGGTGTTAAACATTTCCAGGAGAACAGTGAAGTCAATCATTTGAAAATTCTAAGATTACAGGATTCTCTAAGAACCAAATGACCAAATTTACAGACCAACAAAGTACCATGGTTTAGATGGGAAAGCATGCCAAGAGAACAACAATTCCTGCAGTACTTAACCAACTGCAGTACCAATTTCTGCAGTACTTATGTAGTCACTGTAAGAAATATGGCTATCAAAAATAATTTAACTCTAAGCAAAAAGTGAAAGTCTATCTGATATTCAGCCTATGGCTACATCCATACAAAAAAAAAATGCAATAAGAAATGTTTTAAAGGTATAAACAGACAATAAAAAACAAATAAAAATGCCTGATGGTTTAGACATATGCTTTAGAACGTTCTGAATCAGACACAGGTGCTGCTCTGTAGATCTTCTGCTCTTTTCCTGTTGTAGAGTAGTTATAGGAGTAACTGTTGTAAGGCAAGAGGGCAAAGATGGAGACAATACAAAATTGTAAAGGGTTTTATTGGATTTATGAGAAACACATAAGTGAATTACTCACTAGAAAAAAGAGAAACTATAGTACAGTTTTCCTCAAGGTTTATATAGTTTACCTTTGCCTAGTTTTCCATTTATTCATTTAAAACATCGTAAACAGTAAATTACAATTAGGTGGATCATTAGCTGTAATATTATATTTACCTTGCCGGCCCCTCAGCTGGACTCCTCTTGAAGGAACAGCAGAGCATCAATCCACCAAGAATAGCAAGACAAGCTGCTCCCCAGCCCATGTACAGACCAGTGCCTAGCTCAAAACTAAAAGAAGTGACAGAATATAAAATACAGTTTAGTCAGGACCACTAAATGTTTCTTACAATAACATGGTAATACAAGTTTGGTGTTTGGGTCTGCTGCTCTGAATTATTCCCTGCCTAAGGTCATATTCACACTCATACTCCTTTCACACAGACAACCTGGGTCTTTCCCGGGTCATTAACACTGTGTTGTACCCATTCACACCGCACTTTGGTCCCGGGAAAGACCGTCAACACTGTTCACACACACACGACTAAAGTTGTCGAGTTACTTCCTTGTACATCACCGCAGAACAGATATGTTGCGTTGCTACGTCATTGAAGTGGACGTTTTTCCCATTGTTATTGTTTTTGGTTGATGGAGTGGAGGTTGCGTTACACAGTTGGAGCATATCCACTTACTAGTTAATAAAATGATTTACCCAGCATCATCAATTTAAAGCACCACAAAGTCACTTCACCCACATCCGTTGTTCTGCGATGATGGTGGTTGAAAATGCTTTTGGACGACGGCGTTGTTTATCAAGGAGAAATTACATTGACCTTGGCTTGCATTTTACACAACGTTTGTTAAATAATGATGCTGTGCCAATCTTAAAGGAGGAAAAGTTATCTCCTGTTGCTTCAAGTGCCTCATCCACAAGCTCAGGTTGGTGAACGAGTGGGCTCATTATCCAGCCAGCTAGTCTTGCACAGAGCAGTGGTTCTCCAAAGCTTTTGACACAAGGCAGTTGATTCGCATCTCGGCAACTGATTTGGCGATTAAACATGTATGTAGCTAGTACCTACCACAATAACAAAGTTCACTTTAAATAGCAAGCAGAAATGTCAATCTAGCAACACGTCATCCTTCCATTGCCAGCAGAAGGCTACTTAATGTAGCCTATTCATATACACTTATTTTTATAATAATAGCCTACATGGTAACTCAAGGACACAGGAGCAAATTGGGGTAGATATTGATAATATATCATTTTTGATAATATTATTGCTATTGTTATTATATTATTTATAAAATAAATTACTGCAATAACCTGGAGGAAAACATGTGTCTACTCAGTGAGCACAATCAACGAGGCTTGGATGCAATCAATGACTATACTCCCAAGTATGATATTCTCTTCATGATTTAGTGACGCACTTCCTTGTGCCATAAAGCAATTCGTCACAGTTTCGGGGATATCGTAACTGGTGGCAGACAAAATTAATGTTAAATATTGAGACTTCAAGAGGACAGATCTGAATGGCGATATTTTCATTCTCCCATTACAATGTGCAAACTGCAGATAATGCTGAGGAAGACAGAATGAAACTGCCTTTTAGTAATTTAGCTGCTTTCTAGAAGTTTGTTGAATTGTTTACACATTCAGATAAATTGTTCAAATAATATGTAAATGTAGCTCTTCTTACCATGTACGCACATGTATTTCTAAGATATCTAAATGTTTGCCTGTCCACATCATAAGCAGTAGTTCTAGTCAAAGCCCAAGCTTTGTTTCCCTGTAATATTTTCTCACCTACTTCATAAGCATACTAAGGATTCCTTCAGGGTTTTTTTTCTAAATTTCTTAAAAGGGGCATGTTTGTTTGCTTAACAATTAAAAATAGTTTGAAAGTATTCTAGGGTTAATTCAGCATGTGTTTATACTGTTGATGAAAGAAAATCACCTGAGGTCGTAGCAGTTCGGAATGTTTTTGTTTGTTATAGACATATTATGAATGTGTGCAGAATATGTGGACTCACCGAACTCCACCAAAATATGGGTCATTGAATTCTTGCACCACTCGTGCGGCATACCATGATACAGCTGTCAAGGTGCACAGACCTAAAGAGAACAATCAGCAAAATATAATAAGGAGACAATAGATAACTAGCTCAGAGAAGTTTCTGTCAGTTATGGTCACAGACCTGACAAGATGAACAAGCTGCCACCAGTCACAGCAATTTTCCCCTTGGTCTGGTCAGAACGACTGCCAATCTTTATGCACTTCAAACCCAACACCGACACAATGACAGAAGCCAGGCCCAGTAAGAGAGAAATAATCATCAGAGCCCTGCATGCTTGTATGTGACCTAGGTAAAGGAAAAACACAAAACAAAACATGAGGTAGGCATATGTAGGAAGGAAGGAACAAATAGTTGAAAGCGAGAGAATGAGAGAAGATATTTTACGGGGATCCTCAATAGATTGAGTAGGACAGCAGGACCAACAGCATCATTCTGCTACATTCAGTACATCAAACAGACAAATAAATGTGAATTAATGACACACAATATCTCTCAGATCTAATTTGGTAGCACAAAATGGCGCCCAGATATGCTGAATAGAGACTATTACAAACATTTTATTCCACATTCTTTATGTAAGGTTAGCATAAAGTAAGTATTTTACTTACGTTTTTCGACCTGATCTTTAACATATATAATATGACTTGCCTGACTGAATTGCCTTTAATACAGTTTCCTGAATCTTATTCCAATAAGTAAGAATGATGGATGATTATATTTAGTTCTGTGGCTGCCCACGCAATGCCTAAAATCTCTGATACATTGAGTTGTCCTTATCTGAGAAAAGATGAATAAGCACTCTGGTATTTTAATGTAGTATTACTTGACGAAAGCGGTAAACATCCATACATGAATAGACCCTCTGAGTTTAAACTAACTGTTAGGTCACTTGGGGTGACATCCAGATCTGGTTTGAACAATGCGGTACAAGTAGTGACCTACCTGGCAAAGCCAGCATAGACTCAAAATCTCTGCAATTTTGAATGCCCGAACTGTCCTCAGCGCATGATCTCCATAGATTCTGGAACTGGCGTGTAGATATAATGACACTGCCAGAGACACTTGACAATTTCCAGTAATCGTTAGACAGCGAGGAGCCCGTTAGCAGCCAGCTTGCCACACACAATAAAAAGCCTGTTAATTCTATTCCCATTGACATATTTAATCTGATATATTTGTATTTTTTTAAACAAAATTACAAGTGAGAGGATAAAAACTCCCAAACTCTCAGAAATGACACAACCCAAACGACTGCTTTAGAAGCGTTTTAGCCTGGAGTGTTTGTAGTGAGGAACTTTTCTCTATATGTGCAATAAAGTTAGGGGCCATAAAATGACAAAGGGGATGCCGCTCCTCTACGTTTATGAGGTATTTGTGGATCAAGGCGTGGCTAAGGCTGATAGTGTATAAAGATAGGGTTCAGTAATAATTTTGCTAATTTGGGCATTGTTTGACTTTCTGCCTCATCTAACACACAGAATACAAATAGTTGATGGCACACACAAATTGTTTGTCGAAAGGATTACCTTATGGGTTAGAACATGACAAAAACACATTTTAGTTGGAAAGGCTTGTGAAAAATCTATACAGAAAAGACCAAACAAAAACATTTGAGCCTTTGATGGAGTCTTATTTCTTCCCTGGTATGCGGATGAGCACAGACTATATATAAATCTTGTTCTCTCTAGTTATGGCTGATACATGTATTTTTATCCATCACAGTAGGCATATTTTTGTTCATCAAAATGCGGTCTTGTTGATCACGTTATCTGATGTAGTCCTGTTTGTTAAGTCACCTGGTAGGCCAAGCACAGTCTTGTACTTCTGGCACTGGACAGCACCTATTGATGTAGCCGCACAGGTCATCCACAAGCCCTCAAACTGCCAGCTGCTGGTGGTGACTGCATCCAAGTGGCTGTGGGTCTTCCAGACATGAGAGCTGGTGCAGCTGGACTCCAGGCACCAAGCTACCATCCCTAGACAAAGGCCCAAAACTTGGAAGGCCAAAGCCATGCTCTTTTTGTCTGTACAAAATAAAATGTATTTAAAAATACTCACAGCGCTATAACTGGCTAACTAGCTGGATGTAGGGAAAAAAGACAGAGTCCAATACATATTTTTACTCTACAAAATTAAATTACTGAAAAAGGTTTACGTTTCTCACAAGTATAGCATAAGAAGACGCCTTTCTTACCCACAAAGAGTTTGCCAAAGTATAGTAGCTCTTTTAAAACTAGATCAACGTTGTAAATTGTGGCTTATTTGACTCATGAAGAATCCAGTTGTAGTTGTATGGATCCAACAGGTTTTGCTGCTTGGAAATGGAGAATCAAACATAATGGGTATGTTCTCAACCTGCTGAGGTAATATTAGATCGGTCAATGACCCCCAAAAATGACCTTACAAATCAGAGCACGCTTTCCTGCCCGTCCCTTAAACCCTCAAAGAACTGCATTACTTCACATTAGATGTAATCAGGAATTACATTTTTTTTTTTTTTTTAAATAACACTTTTAGTATAATTTTCCAATCCACATGACTAAACATGGAACAGTGGATCTAGAAAGTCACAAATGATCTTGAATCAAATGCTTTGTTTATATCTCCATTTTAACACTTAAAATCTTTTTCAAGGATTTACCAATATTTTTAGAGATCATAAGTGGTGAATGATACATATGAACTAAGGACACTTATCAAACACAGTTGTTCCCTCTGACAATTAGTTACCATTTTACTGAATTTACAAGGAATGACCAGTGCAAGATCTAGACCTCAGAATTTAGTCCCAAAGAGTTCAGCACCGGTGAGAAGTGTAAACTGAAGTCTGGAAATGCTGATTAAGTTAATCGAAAAGCATTCTGTTTTGTAAAAGACAAGTTCAGTTTTTATGAGGACTTCAGTTTCAGTACCTACTTATGACTGTATGTACAGCTGTAATTTCTCTTATGGCAAGTTAATGATTTATAGTTGGTCAACCCAGGTGACCAAAGTCCATTACCACTTTGGTTATAAAATGAAGAGACTGTGTGTTTAAAATGTAGCTGAGTGCTATTCCTTTAGCTAAACAACTACTCTGCACTTCAAAAAATCCATAATCTAGGAGGACAAAAAGAATCGTGTACAGCTGGGCTCGAGGTGTTAATGCCTCCCCCCAGCAAAAAATGACACCTTGCCAAAAGATGGCTTGGTTGAACGAATTGACAAAGAGCTGACCAGACAGTGCATCTATGACAAATCACAAGACACATCGTCACAGTACCAAATCAGCAAAAAATACTAAAATAATAAAACGTAGGGTAAAGACAAATTGCGTTTGATCACTGAATCGCCGTATTTTTGAAATGTACCTTAGTATGTACCTTACCTTTAAATGTACCTTAGTTAGTATCAAAGTATATATATTGCACTAAAATGACAATGTTTAGTTTAAAATTAATGCCACAGGATTATGGACAATACCAAGGAAGTATCAAAACACACTTTCTATTGTCTTGAAACACAGTTAAGGTACTGTAAAGAAATGGTAATATTGTGTACATTATAGGAAATAAAAGAATACTTGAACACTTGTATTCCTCTGGGAAAAGGTTTTAATTGCGTAGCGATTTAAGTTTTGTTTCTGAAGGTCGTTCTAGAAAAATTGATTCAGTGCAAAAAGACTCATAATGTGTGGTGTCACGAGTATGGCGCTCAATAGATTCGTAATGTAGACCTACTGTAGCTTTGGATATTTTGAGACAAGGCTCTACGAGACTCAGAACACAGTCCTTCTAATTGAGAATAGCAATCAACCTATATTTTGGTATAAAATTCAATGGTTAAATGCTTCATCTCATGGATTCAGAGTAGGACGCTCTCCTATGTGCAGGTTCATCACAGCTCCAGTTGTTTCAACTGTAACCCTTTAAACAAGGAATGTAAAGATGACCACTTATAAATTCCTTAAGGCCTGAGCGATCCATTTTCAGACTGTCTTTGTTTCTCATACTTACTTAAAGTTATATATTCTTTCCATCATTGAAGCCACCAAGATTGAACTGAAAAGCCTTTTTTTTTGTTGCTAAAGTGCCCCAAAGCTGCTGGAGGCAGTTTCCTATAATAGGGGATTTTGGCGACCCCTACCGTTTGCTTAGTGTAATTATTTTTCCTAACCGTCACAAAGAAGACGTGAACGACACTCGCAGTCCTCGTCCTGTTGCTCAGCCACTAATTTGCTATGGCGGAATCTCTAATAGGACTCTCAGTTGTTGGTTGATCTCTGCTAGCATTTTCCAATCTCATGCTCGTCTCAGCTGCCCTTAGCTTCGTTATGGCCTGTGGAACTTCCTTCCCGGAATTCCCTCCCTGACAAACCAAATGTGGTGGGGGTTTTTTAACCGTTATTTAACCATGCAATCCAACTGAATACAAGTTCTCTTTTGCAGTGGCGACCTGGCTCCGTAGGGAGAAATTGACCAACTCCAGTTCTACGCCGATGCCAGTTTTATGCCAGTGTGTCGCCCTCTGCTCCAATGGTCAGGGCATTAATTATTGAGCGCCTATGCTGTATTGCTATGGCCAAGCACTTTAGTACCTGATTTTGGCGCTAGGTGTATCTTCCTTGTTGAAGGCTGGTCTTGCACCCAGACATTATGTGTTTGAGATTCGCTGTCTCCACAGAGCATGTTGGATCCTCACCAACCCATTGGCTAAGATTTGTAAGTGTTGATAGTACGTCGTAGGTTGCCCTAACAACAAAGCTAATTCTTGTGGATTCCATTCCCCACAAGTCCTTCCAGGTAATTTCCCTCTGCTCTACACTTTCCCAGTTCATCCATCGCCCTTGTTTGGCTTGTGAGACAGTTTTAGCGCTCCTTACTGCTTCCTCTTGCTTATGTATCTGTTCTATCACTAATTTGCGTTGCTCCGAATTTGTTGATTTTGACCATCTCTGTTTACTTGTGCCAAGTTCAAATTCTTCTCGACCATGTTGTACTTGCTCTACTATTTCCGTATGTTTAAGGGATGCTATTGCCTGCAGCACTGCTTCTTTTGAATTCCATTTTTATCCTGTTGCTAATGTGGGTGTCGCTTTTCTTACTACACTATCTCGGGATACTGTAAGTATCATTTCTATTCTAGCTTTGGTGTACTTAAAGGTGGGGTAGGCAGTTTTTTTTTGGCATCAGTGGGCAAGAATTCCATATTAACCGTGCAGCATATTGTAATTCAAGTGGTCTGTAAGAAAACCTCTACTCCAGCCCTCCTCTTGGCTCTGTATGTAGGTTTCAGAAAATTTATCCCATGACGGTAGACTTTGGCCAATCACAGGTCCTTTCAGAGAGAGTGCGTTACTACTGGTTGTTTATGGGGTTCTATTTAATGAAAAAATTACACAGCTGGCAATGTGTGTGTCCTTGGCTATTGTCGGCTTTTGCGTTGGCTTTATACATTGTGTTTGTAGTTGCCTATTGCGTTGGCTTGTACAATGCATTGTTGCCTATTGCTTTGGCTTTGTGCAATGCGTTTCTCATTGCCTATTGCGTTGGCTTTGTACTATGGAAGCAAATAAGTGCCATAATGTTTAGAATTTTAAAAGGCATTGAACACGTTATATCGTAATTTAAACAACACCAAATTCATAGCATTGTAATATTTTGTTTAGAAAACCATGCATCTGAATTCACTGGTTGTGAAATTACCACTTTGAAATTACACAAAAATGTTTTCAATGTAAATAAAATGTCGATCCAAAAATTCAAGCTTTATAAATTCAAAAAAAGCTATATTCAGGTTGCTCAAATTCGATCATTGACATTCGGATCCAAAAAATTCGGTATTTAAAAATTCGAACTGTGAAACTCAAGTAAACAAAATTCAGATAACAGTATCCGGTATACCGAGGATAGGATAACCAATCGAGCAAGAATGCAATTGAACCAACTTCTGGATAATCAAGGCCAATTTAGTCCAATTGCAGACAAAAACATGGCGGAACCTACGGCCAAGCCTCCGGATACATCACTCCTCCGGTGGCCTTTGTTGCTCATTTGTTAGCATTAGCAAAATGTAGTTAGTATTGTCGTTAGCATCATTTGCAAAAAGCTAAGTATCATTGGTGTAATATTGCTGTTAAATGAGTTAAAAGCTATGGAGTATTTATATGTTTGTAATGTTAACAAAACACCATATTAAGCCTATAGTTTTCATTTAACAGCGATATGCATGAGTCACGGCACTCACGTTTATTGCTGATACATTGTTAATTCCTGTTAGTCAGAAAATAGCCTTATGTGTTTTTCTTTCCTTTTACTGTTTCTTCTTCACCAAGACAACATTTCTATCAAAGACTAACTTTCCAAACCATTCAGCTTAGAGCAAAGTACAGCTTCATTTAATTTCCACAAGGCTAATGGCAATATCATCCCATTGCATATATTTTGCAAATCGCAAGTAACAGACAACAGCGATGGAAACATATCGCTAATGGAAGGCTGTGTGTGAAGCCTGGTTTATACTTCTCCGTCAGCGTGTTTAGCGAATGTAAACGTTAATTTGGCGCATACGTTCGCACAGTGGTTTGCCCACATACTTCAACGTAAGTTTAACGGGCCCACTAGGTGGCAGTGTCGAATTCAGTAATCCAGAATGTAAAGAAAACCGTAGAAGAAGCACAGTTACGGAAACTCCCGTTCATGTCCCGCGAAAGTATAAACAAACAGACCGAAGGTTGCTCACTGCTTTTCATATTGTCTTATATCAAATCAAATCAAGTTTATTTCTAGAAAACGTTTAAAACAAGTAGAGCTGACCAAAGTGCTGTACAATATGTTCATATACAGTTTATCAAACAATACAGAAAACATAGGCTACAACCACTAATCTTCTAATTGAAAATCAGCCTATATGCTCCAGTTCATTGTGTCATCTACGTTTTAATTTGTTTGGATACAGCCAAATATTACCGAATATCTACTTGCTTCCTACCCTGCGCAACCAATCAGCGATTGTTTGATGCACTGAGAAGACGCTTCGCGCGACGGGCTGTTAGGATTTGGGAGGACACCCCGTCAAAACGTCGGCGGGCCTTGGTGAGCTACGCTTTCCCAGAAACTCCTGCTCTTCAACGCTACGCAGAGCTGTTTACGTGCTGCTTCGCAGAAGTATAAACCAGACTTAAAGCCTGGTTTATACCTCTGCGTGATTGCATTAGCGAATGTAAACGTTCATTTGGCGCTTACGTTCGCACAGTAGTTTGCCTACATACTTCAACGTAAGTTTAATGGGCCCACTAGGAGGCAGTGTCGAATTCAGTAATCCAGAATATACAGAAAACCGTAGAAGAAGCACAGACACGGAAACTCCCGTTCATGTCCCGTGAAAGTATAAAAAAAGAGACCAAAGGTTGCTCACTGCTTTTCATATTTTCTTATATCAAATCAAATCAAGTTTATTTATAGAAAACGTTTAAAACAAGCAGAGCTGACCAAAGTGTTGTACAATATATTCATATACAGTTTATCAAACAATACAGAAAACATAGGCTACAACCACTAATCTTCTAATTGAAAATCAGCCTATATGCTCCAGTTCATTGTGTCATCTACGTTTTAATTTGTTTGGATACAGCCAAATATTACCGAATATCTACTTGCTTCCTACCCTGCGCAACCAATCAGCGATTGTTTGATGCACTGAGAAGACGCTTCGCGCGACGGGCTGTTAGGATTTGGGAGGACACCCCGTCAAAACGTCGGCGGGCCTTGGTGAGCTACGCTTTCCCAGAAACTCCTGCTCTTCAACGCTACGCAGAGCTGTTTACGTGCTGCTTCGCAGAAGTATAAACCAGACTTAAAGCCTGGTTTATACCTCTGCGTGATTGCATTAGCGAATGTAAACGTTCATTTGGCGCTTACGTTCGCACAGTAGTTTGCCTACATACTTCAACGTAAGTTTAATGGGCCCACTAGGAGGCAGTGTCGAATTCAGTAATCCAGAATATACAGAAAACCGTAGAAGAAGCACAGACACGGAAACTCCCGTTCATGTCCCGTGAAAGTATAAAAAAAGAGACCAAAGGTTGCTCACTGCTTTTCATATTTTCTTATATCAAATCAAATCAAGTTTATTTATAGAAAACGTTTAAAACAAGCAGAGCTGACCAAAGTGTTGTACAATATATTCATATACAGTTTATCAAACAATACAGAAAACAGTTGTAACATAGGCCTATAGCCTATATAAATAGGCTATATTATGTCCAAGCTAAGTGCATAGAAAACCACTAATATGATTCGAATTGAAAATCAGCCTATCTACTCCAGTTCGTTGTGTCATCTACGTTTTCATTTGTTTGGATACAGACAAAATATTACCGAAAATCTACTTGCTTCATACCCTGGTCAACCAATCAGTGATTGTTTTTTCACGCACTGAGAAGACGCTTCGCGTGACAGGCTGTTAGGATTTGGGAGGACTCCCCGTCATCACGTCGGCGGGCCTCGGTGAGCTACGCTTTCCCAGAAACCCCTGCTCTTCAAAGCTACGCAGAGCTGTTAACGTGCTGCTTCGCATAAGTATAAACCAGGCTTGAGGCAGACGCTATCGCCATCTACAAATGCAAACCCAGTTGCATCAATTTGGCATTAATGGAACACCATATGCAGTTGGCTCTGGTCAAGCAGGGCAACTGTGTGTTGTGTGCATATGCCCGTGCATGTCTGTTGGGAGGGGCTTAGGATAAGGAGCGCTGCTGGAGGAGGGCTGTATTTTCAAATTCAGGCATTTTGTTTTGCTTTTGCAGAAAACTGCCTTCCCCACCTTTAAATTCCTCTTTGAGTACGGTAAGTGGCAGCTCCAGAGAACCTTTCACATAGAGAGCCAGGCTACTAAGACATATTGGCACCCCTAACCATTTCCTAGTATAAAAGCTAACTCTTCTCTCTAGCTTTTCAACTTTAGTGATGGGCATATCATCTACACTATCAATGGACACGTGAGCCAGGGTAGAAGTTCAAACTGTGGGTACCGTAGCTTTAGCTTTCCTGGCAACCCTGACTTCTCAAACCTCTCTAGGCCTCTGTTCAACTTTATCTGTAATTCCTCAACCTGATCTGAGTCTTTAAGGGTAGCATTGTACCATTTTCCGAGACTTTCGACAGGCTTTTCGATCACACATATTTTGTTGCACAATTTTCCCTGGACAACTGATATGCTTCTGGATTTGCTTAGTTTTGATTTAATTGTGGACCATTTAAGGTTATCATTAAGTTTCCTTAGTTGTCTTTTAGTACAAGGAGCAGTTGTTGTCAATATTGTCATAGCGTCCATGTATGCTCAAATGGGAGGGAAGCGTAACCCTGCCCATAACGTTTGCCCCCCGACAACTGCAAGTAATGTTTCTTAATAAATAACAGACAAGTGTTATTATAATAATAATAATAATAATAGATCACTGTGTTTTATTAGTTCAAAGTTTGTATACATTTGATTTAATTTACATTTAATAATTAAGACAGTATTCTTTGTATAGCAAATATTTCCGTACTGTCGACAATACTCCAAGCATGGCGTAATTGAATCTTTCTCCCATACAATTAAGCGTTTATGTAATGTAGGTAGTGGTAAAAGAGTCATTTTATCCAAAGGCTAATATGTATCCATCAAAGCCATCTCCTATTAATTATTGCCTTGTATCACACATTAATCTTGCTTCCAGATCCAGTCTAGTGGCTGTGATGTAATGAGTAATATGACAGGAAACTGTATACAAGTCAGCATGTAGGAGGAACAGAGAAATGTCCTTGATGCTCGTTTATGTTTCTCCCCACTTCAGTACATCTATACACATTTCAGGCCAATGGTGACGTTCCTCAGCTCTATAGTGAGCCGCCGCCACCAGGACCTTTAGTTCTCAGGTCATGCCAGACCTTTACAAAAGGTTCTCGGTTTTTCCAGATCAACTCATTTCCATATATAACATACCAGCTGTAAACAAGGGAGAAGAATAACAGGTTACTATGAACAAATAGATAAATAAAGCTGGCTACGATAAAATACAAAAAATGTATTCCACTTGCATGCCAAAAAGAGCTCCTCCTAGATGGGCTGCATGATCAAAGAACCTCCACCCTAAAAGTATGCCAGCCATATCCATTGCTACAATAGCTTTTAATGCCTGATAAGAGGGAAATAAGACAGTTATAGTTTTGATGCAAGAAGAACAACTCCAATTAAAGCCATTGGGCTAGAAAATCTAAATAGCTTTACTTTATAAACAGTCATTTATATTGTCTAAGTGGTAGTTAAGACATTGTTTATGGTGTGTATTGACATACGTTTCCTGCAGTGAAAGTGTACATGGGGAGGAAGATGATGGCAAGCTTAGCCTCTGGCATTTTTGTACACACTGCAGCCAAGATCATCATGATAGCGCCTGACTGGAGTATAGAACAGACAGATAGTCAGAGACTGTGCAATTGTTTTATATTGCCTAGTCATGAACTCTTTATTAACTGTGTTCTTACAGCTCCAAGAGAGGGACCCAAACGACCCGTGGCTGTTTTACACACATAGCTGGCAAATGAGGAGATGACACCTGAAGATAAATACATTTAAAATTACAATCATGTTTATTCAATTAAGACTTTAGTGACTTGTGATCATTTTACAACTACTTGGTCACAATAATATACACCAAAAAAGTTGTGTTACACAGATGACACAAAATCAATTATATTAGTTTGTTACACACAACAATGCACAACACACTCCAAAACAGAATACAGACCTGCAGACAAGTAGACAGCCATGAACTGTTCTCGGCCAAGCATGGACACAGCACTCGTGGAGAAGCTCCAGAGAACATACATGTTGGCTGCCAAATGAAACAGGGAGTAGTGGCTAAATGTTGATAGCAACATGGGGGCACACAGGGTCTCTGGAGGAGATAATTCACAGGGGGGGGGGCTTAATACACACACAGAATAGTATGCAGCTCCAAAAAAAACATGTTGAAAAAATTAATACATCAATCAAAATGGTACAGAGTAATACTGGAACAGAGGAACATTGCTGAAATTAACGGGTTTTGAAGCATGTGAGGCATTCATCAATGTACGTTTTGATGTTTAGCAGATGCGTGATAGCTAACTTGACATTTGCAATGCATTTTCTCTGAGGGTGCCAATATGCTGATTTGCTCTGTCCTTTGACAGCTTGCCAGGCCTAGGGAAACATATACTCAAAATCTGACATAGCCCAGTTAGAAGTGTTAACGTACACATTTCAACAAATGCATTTGTTGGATTCTGTCGAATTAGAATTAGTAGTGTTAAAGTTTTTAAAAAAAAACAGTAATTTAAGGATGGATATTTAAACAATATATGATTTAGTATTTGCCTGAGTATACTATAAACGCAGGGTTTTCCCTGCATAGCACTGACCTGGCTTCGATCTGCGCTTGCGAGTAATGAACATCATGTTAAGACACCAAAGGAAAGCTTCATACTGAGCGGGCTGTTACAAGCCAGCAGGAATTGAATGGGGAAAGAGAGGAAACCTAAGGTAGCTTTCCTGCTGAGGAGAATATGAGTGCCAGCAGGAATACAAAAAGCTAGGGTTCCTGTTCAAAAGCAAGCAGCAAAATAATAAACAACGATGGAAGACCCAAGAGGCAAAGGTAAGCTTTACTGTTTTCACCAATCATGCAGGAATAGAGTAGGGAAAGATAACACAAAGTTTGATAAAGTCTCCTTTTTCAAATAAATATCTGGGGGGTTCCGAGCGTGAATGGTATGTTCGCTCTGAGAAGTCAAAGCTTACCGTCAAGCCATCCACACATCCACAAAAAGATGGTGAAAAATACAAAAGACATCTGCTCTCAACCCAATTCCATTCCATTGCAGTCATTTTGCAGATGCTTTTATCCAAAGCGACTAACAATTAGTGCTTTGCACATAAGAAATATTAGGTAAATAGGTGCATTCCTGACCCAATCACCCAGATAACAGCGATGCAAGTGCCACATTAAACGCCAGCATACAAATCTTATTGCATCAGTAATCAAATCGTTGGCTAAGAGAAATTCATTAGCTTCACTTAAAGCAAAAAATAAATAAAATGGAGCACATCAAATGCAAAGCGAAAGAGTGCGGAAGTACCAACATATTACTCCAATCATGTCTTCTCATCACTGGCTGTTCTCTACACAATCAAATTCAAAATCTTTTTGCTGACTTTCAAATGCTCCTGTGGCAATGCCCCCTCTTACCTCAAAGAGCTAATCACACCCCACAGGCCGCTGTCTCAGGTCTGGGGACAGCCTGCTTTTCCTTACCCCCAATACTAAGGTCTGCTCAATGGGCGACCAGGCATTCATCATCATCATCATCATCATCTTCATCCGCTTTGTCCGGGGTTGGGTCGCGGAGGTAGCAGTTCCAGCAGGGCATCCCAAACTTCCCTTTCCCGGGCCACATTAACCAGCTCTGACTGGGGGATTCCAAGGCGTTCCCAGGCCAGTGTGGAGATATAATCCCTCCACCTGGTCCTAGGTCTGCCCCGCGGCCTCCGCCCAGCTGGACGTGCCTGGAACACCTCCCTAGGGAGGCGGCCAGGTGGCATCCTTACTAGATGCCCAAACCACCTCAACTGGCTCCTTTCTACGCAAAGAAGCAGCGGCTCTACTCCGAGTCCCTCACGAATGGCTGAACTTCTCACCCTATCCCTAAGGGACATGCCAGCCACCCTCCGGAGGAAACTCATTTCCGCCGCTTGTTTCCTCTCCGGGAACCATCACCTTATCGTGGTGGAGAGGTTTGTGTGTCCCTATGAACCTGGGGGCTGTGTTGTCTGGAACCTTGTGTTCCTGGTAGGGTCTCCCATGGCAAATTGGTCTCGGGCGAGGGGCCGGACAAAGAATGGTTCAAAAACCCTCATGGATAGAACTATAAGAGAGGATGATACCCGGCCCGGAGGAAGCCCGGGGTCCCCTTCTGGAGCCAGGCCCAGGAGGAGGACCCGTCAGCGAGCGCCTGGTGGCCGGGTTTGCCACGGAGCCCGGCCGGGCATAGCCCGAAAAAGCAACGTGGACAACACCAACATCTCTCCTTCTCCGTCCCGTGGGCTCACCACCCGCGGGAAAAACCGAGGGGGTCGGGTGCGCTGCTAGAAAGGTGGCAGTGAAGGCAGAGAGGACCAGGCATTCAGTGATGCATTTATCATTATTGTATATATTTTATTATGTTATCTAATTGTTGTTATCCAAAGATTGTTTTTACAATGAAGAGCGCTTTACAAGTTAAATGTATTATTATGATGATTATGATGATTATTATTATTATTATTATTATTATTATTAATAATAATAATAATAATAATAATAATAATAATAATAATAATAATATAAATGCTAAGCAAATGCAACTGCTACATTTACAATTTCTCAAATGCTTACACAGTAATACTGGAAGGAGACACAATGACCAAAACCTGAAACTCAAGGACCTTATCTTACACCAATTCTGCACAAATAAAAACATATTTCCTGCTTTCACTAATTTTGCAGTTCTAAACCACAATTCTTGAAAAACACTACACACAATGCTCTACATTTGGCACAATATTCATTGATAAAATCTCGTGTTAACCAGGAAAACACGGGACTTCAAAATGTAACTCCCTAATTACCAATTGGTCTCACTCATTTTTCACCTGTTTTCTCATCAAGCTCAATTGGTAAAACACTTCAACCATGTGTCAGAGCATAAAGAGGCTTCAGGTGACAGCTACTGTGCTGGGGGAAAGAGTTAGCAGCATGGAGAACAGAGAGAGATGAAGAGGAAAAGGAGGAGGCATAGCGAGCTTAATACATAGTTAGCATGAATGTGTACAAAGGATGTTCATATTTTCAATGCTGGTGGCCTGAACTCTTGATCATCACTTTGAAGAGCGTTTATGTTAGAATGCTACAGATTTGTGAATAAGATGATTGTAGAAATGCTCTAGTTTGATGTCTGAAGTCTCAATGTTGAATAAATGCATATACTCAAAGAGATGTGTTGAATGTTTTAGAATGAGAATAGTCTTAAATCTATAAAATGCTAGTTTAAAGTGTAAGTATGTTGATAATCAAAAAAGCCATCAACTGCATAGTAGTAAACTGTATGTGAGGTGGGACCTTGGGCAGCACCATCGCTCAGTGGTTTTCGTTCCTTACCCTTTTCCCCGTGTAGCAAGTACTGTGTTTTGTTTGTTGTACTATGCTTTCTTTTATCCAGGAGCTCAGCTAGTTTAGATAACCGTGGGCTTAAATTGACGCCTTATGTAGTGTATATACTGTTTAGATTCACTAGTTCAGGAGCGGCGCCTCCCCGTGTAGTTTTTGATAGCAAGCGTATGTTAGGCAGCTTAGCTCTTTAGTTTTTTCTTTGATTTGGCACTGTTCGTATAGCCGTGGTAACCCTTTTTGGTCTGTTAATAAATACTTCCTTATTTTATTCCTTCTGTGTGGGTCTGTGTGTCCACAACAGGACCCAGCATACAGCCTACTTCAAGAGAAAGCAAACTTTTCCTGTTAGTTTAGTTTCTTTTTCGCTTGTTCGCCGAGGCTGTGATTGCCTGTACATAGACCTACCTACTTAGTTTCTGATTTCTGATTTGAGTTTGCGGTAGCTTACAGCAGGGAAGCCAAACGCATTACGGATTGAGCCAAACAATTTTAGGATCGCAACAAAACATTACGGATGGTTACTCTGGGGTTCTTCTAACCTTTGATAATTTAGCTAGAACAAATGAGCTGTGCAGCGCCCAGCGGACGAACAACCAAAGCGACGTCTTTTTGCTGGTGTTTGTTCGCTTTTTAATTGCAGGCAAGTATAGACAGGTACAGTCACGTTTTTTTTTCATTTTGGCATCGACTTGGTACCGACGTATTGGTTCTTGTGACATCCCTAAAACAGACTGGGTTGTGTGCACCGAAACTGACACTCCTGCTAAGCCATCAATCATGGGTTTCTAATCAAAATATTGCGAGATCTTATCCTATATAGAGCTCCAAGTTTGATCCTCACCTTCTTTGTGAGTTCAAGCACGTGTCTTAAATTACAACATTTCATCTCGTAAACTTCCACGCGCTCAATTTGGACCCCATTTAGGGAGCAAATGTTATATGCCTTATATTCGAACTTTTGGGCCCTTGAGAAAAGCACATAGATAGTCTTTGACTCATTAATGATTAATCTCAAATCTCTAAGGGATTTCTGTACACAATTAAAAGCCCTTGGAAGGTTAGACAGGTAACATATTTTTTCTTTACCAGAGCCTTTTAGCACTCTCGTTGTTTGAACTTCCTACATTTAGGAAAACCGAATTACTAGTCACATAAAAATGTCGGTATCGTCTGCTCAACTACGATAGCTGATCTAAAACTAAGTTTAAAGTCCCTAAAAAAGAGTCTTTTGCAAATTAGGTTAGATTGAGTTTCATGAGGCTTTACATCAGAATTTATATTCTGAATAACACCTATTATTTGAAAAAAGGCCCGTATTTCCGTTGTGTGGCTGAGGTTCAATGTGTTGGAAAATAAGTTTTTGTTTTGCGTCACACAGTGATTATATAATAGTACTGTATTATATTATATTATAATATTGTATTAGTTATATACTATAGTGACTGGACACTTAGTTCTTTACTCACTGGATGCAGGGTTGGCTGTAAAGTATTTCATCATGGAGCGTTGAAGGGATGGCACTCTCCAACAAAGGAACACCATAGAGTTTGCCGCAATGATCCCTGTGAGGAGATCAAGTGACAGCAGGGTTAGGCAAGCTAATAGAGAGAAGCATGAAATAACTCAGATAAAAGTGTAAAACCCACCTGTTACAGTCCGTTGACCCTCACTTAAACTGTTCCACCACTGGTTGATCTGAAAAAAAAATAATCAGGCTGCCAGCACAAACAAAAAAAATGGATCTAGCCCAACATATTTGCTTTTTTTTCCCCACAAACATACAATTATACAGAACACTTTGCAGGATGGGTGGAAATAGTTTGGGGGTGGTTATCAGTTACAGGTTATATAACTATGCAGATCAGTCTGGGGCCCCACCAAACTACAGTCAGAGGTATATTAGACCTAAATTTTGGAACTCTCTCCCTCCTCTAATTTGTAATCCCAACTCGCTGTTAATCTTTCAAACCCACCTTAAAACATCTTTTCACCCTAGCATACCCTAGTTAACTGTTTAGAATCCGGTCCCTTTCTTTTACTGATACTATCCTTTTGCTTACATATAGTTAGAATTGTTGTTGCTGTCTGTCTGTTTTACAATTTCTGTCTAATTGTTTATTTGTGTCATGTTATCTGTGTTGATGCTGTGAAGCAACTTTGGGTGTTAGAAAAGCGCCATATAAATAAAATTAATTATTATTATTATTATTATTATATTGTCAATGTGGAGAAAGTATAGGAAGGTGAGGGTAATGTATTTTCACAGCAGTTGCCATCCTACCAAATTTTACCAAAGCATAAATGTACATTTCTAGGCTGTTCACATTATGGTGAATACCAGGTAGCTGCAGAAGTATCTTGCTTCGACTAAGTACAGTGTTTATAGCTCCACCAATATTTCTAACGTTAATAGCAATACTTTAAGTGATCCATTGAGTACTATCCAAATATTTCGACAAATTGTATTTTGATGCTTAGGCAACACTCGTCCCGACACTTTGAAAGCCCACTGAATTAAAAAACATTACCATTGTGATACATCCACTTGTACGCCACCTTGTCCAATGTGCTTTTCTTCCTGCTCTGAATCAGTTTCAGGTTTTAACATGTATGGCTGAATTACTATAATATTACTACTTGCCATTGTGTAGTGTACATTAGCAAAACCAAAAACAAGCAGAGGTTTCTGTTTGAGCAGAGTCAAAGGTGAGCAAGTATGTGCGGTGGCAGAGGAGGGGGGGCGGGGGCTTGGCTGGTATTCGAATAGAGGGGGCCGGGGCGACTCAGATTCAGGAATTGTTAATTAGGCGAAGATTATATTTTTGGGATTTTAACAGGGTAATTTAACGTATTTTGCAGAACAAAACATAACAGACATGATTTATACGTTTAAGCAGAATATTTTAAATGTTTTATAAAACGACTGGAGGTGGACTTTAAAATGCCGTTGCCGTTGCCGTCACCTGTTTGCGAAAATCTCCTTGTTTTTGTGGCCGTAGTTTCTCCAACCAGTCGCTCCTGACTTCATCAAAGTAGCTCTGCACCCGAAATTTCAGAGACTCATACTGCCAAATGGATGCTGTGGCAAAGGAGCAGCCTGTAAACTAACATGGTGTTAGAGGCATTTGGTACACAGGAATTCAACATAAATTTAACACATTAACAATGCAACACAAGTTACAAAACGACACTGTAACCATTTATTTCAGGTAATGCAGAGATTTGCTCTTTGTATCATGGCACTAACCCTTTCAAGAATGAAGGTAATATTACAATTCCTGCTGGGGCCACTCACCCAAATGCAGTCAATAACTAATGCTGTCATAACTTTTACAGAGACATTCAAATTTACACAAACCCCCTTTATTCAGCAATGACATTTTGAGTTATTGGTTAGAGGCCTCTCATCGTCCCCGCTACGTTTTTTTTTGCTGACCATGTTGTATTAAATGTACATTTTCTTTTGCCTAATATCTTGCCATGTTCTTTTGATTTCATCTGTTGATCTTCTTGTTTTCCCCACGGCATTGACTTTGGCCTCTTCCACTAGTACCTCTAATTTGATGAGATCAAATAAAATTTTCCTTTTGTGGTTGTTCTTTTTTTGCATTAAAATTATCCATGACTGGAATCACTTTTAAGCCCGCCGCCAACCCGACATTTAAAGTGGCTGTATGTAGGTTCTGGTTTTGGGAACCCCTACCGTTAGCTTGGTGTAATTATTTTACCTAACTATTGCAAAGAAGTCACGCAGAATGCTAATGGTTACTGCATGTCGCTAGCATGATCAATGACTATACTCCAAGTAGCATTCTATTCCTGATTTACTGACACACTTCCTTGTGCCATAAAGCAATTTGTCAGTTTCGCGGGAGATCGTAACCGGTGGCATACAAAATGAGTGTTAAATATTGAAACTGAGGAGGACTAATCTGAACAGCAATTTTTTCATTCTCCCATAGACATTACAATGTGCAAACTGTAGAAAGGTATTGATAATCCGTTAATACAAAAAAGTTGCATATAGTCGCTTAAAATATTTCTGTTTGCACGTGATGTAATTTACACAATTACTTTTAGATGATCACCCGCAAAACGGGTGCAGAATAAAGTTGACCCTAAGCTGACTGTGCATTATAAAGCACATTCGATGAAACACCTAAGGCCTGGTTTAAACTTCTGCGTGAGCACTTAAGCAAACATGAATGTGCATCGTGCGCTGATGTTCGCACAGCAGTTTGCCTACATACTTCCACTTAAGTTTAATGAGCCCACTAGGTGGCAGTGTTGCATTCAGTAATCCAGAATGTACAGAAAACCGTAGAAGAAGCACAGACAGAAACTCCCGTTTATGTCCCGCGACAGTATAACAAAGAGACCGACGCTTGCTCACTGCTTTTCATATTTTCTTATATCAAATTAAATCAAATCAAGTTATTTATAGAGCACGTTTAAAACAAGCCGAGCTGACCAGTGCTGTACAATACATTCATATACATTATGTCAAATGATACATAGGCTGTACATATACTATGTACATGCTATGTGCATAGCAAACCACTAATATGATTCGAAGGCTATTGAAAAGAACAGCCTATCTGCTCCATTTCATTGTGTCATCTGTGTTTTCATTTGTTTGGATAAAGCCAAAACATTACCGAATGTCTACTCGCTTCCTAACCTGCTCAACCAATCAGCTGTTGTTTGATGGACTGAGATGGCGCTTTGCGCAACGTGCTGTTAGGATTTGGGAAGACTCCCCAACAACTCGTCGGCAGGCCTCAGTGAGCTACGCTGTCCCAGAAAACCCTGCTTTGCGAAGCTACGCAGAGACGTTTATGTTCTTCTTTGCAGAAGTATAAACCAGGATTAAGGCCTGGTTTATACTTCTCCGTGAGCGCGTTAGCGTATGTAAACGTTTATTTGGCGCTTACGTTCGCACAGTAGTTTGCCTACATACTTCAACGTAATATTAACGGGCCCACTAGGTGGCAGTGTCGCATTCAGTAATACAGAATGTACATTAAACCTTAGAAGAAGCACAGACACGGAAACTCCCGTTCATGTCCCGCAAAAGTATAAACAAAGAGACAAAAGTTGCTCACTGCTTTTCATATATCAAATTAAGTTTATTTATTTATAGAACTTGTTTTAAAACAAGTAGAGCTGACCAAAGTGCTGTACATTCAAATACATACAGTTTATCAAACAATACAGAAAACAGTTGTAACATATACAGCCTATACAAGCTAAGATTTGCTAAGTGCATAAAAAAACACTAATGTGATTCGAAGGCTGTTGAAAAATCTGCCTATCTGCTCCATTTCATTGTGTCATCTGTGTTTTCACTTGTTTTGGATAAAGCCAAATGATTACAGGCCTATCTACTTGCTTCCTACCGATGCTCAACCAATCAGCGATTGTTAGAAGCACTGAGAAGACGCTTCACGCAACGCGCTGTTAGGATTTGGGAGGACTCCTCGTCAACACGTCGGCGGGCCTCGGTGAACTTCGCTTTCCCAGAAACCCCTTCTCTGCGAAGCTACGTGGAGATGTTTACGTGCTCCTTCGCAGAAGTATAAACCAGGTTTAAAGGCTCCAGTATACTTCAAGCAAAAGCAAACTTTTCCTGCTCGCTTGGTTCTCTTTCGCTTGTTCGCCGAGGCTGTGATGGTATACTTGTTCACTACTGATTTGAGTTTGCGGTAGTTTACACCCCAATACAGCAGGGGGAAACCAAATGTTACATATTGCAACAAAACATTACGAGTAATTACGAGTTTTAAAAGGGTTCATATTTATTTTGCGTATCACAACAAAACATTACGAGTGGTTACGAGTTTTGAAAGTGTTCATATTTTTGAACTTCTTCAGTTAAGCTGCTATTTTGCTTTCGCTTGAAGTATACTGGAGCCTTTAGGCTGATGGTAGCGGCGCACTATAACAGACATTTACATATTAAATAGGAATGTAACAATACTTCGCAAGACAGTTACATTGCAATGCAAATATGAGACGATTCAACTCGGTAACATGAAACATGAATTGCGATACAAAGTGCCCTAAAGTTAAACGTTGGGTTGTTCGCTAGCGAAGGTTAACGCTAAAGGCTCCAGTATACTTCAAGCGAAAGCAAAATAGCGAAATAGTTCGCTTTCGCCGAGGGTAGGCTAACAAAAATCTGCAAAGCGATGTCGCTTTGGTTGTTTGTTCGCCTGGAACTACGCAGCCCATTTTTTCTAACTCGGCGAACACGGCAAAAGCGAACAGCGGCGAACATCCTATGTGATTGATCCAAGTATATGGTGGGTGGTAGCCTGCGCTGACGAAAGCTTTGGATGGCTACGTTTGGTTTCCGGGTGAAGCATTTCCTGTTCGTTTTGGTCACAGCGGCACTTATTTTGAAAAGTTTGGAATTGTATCTTAAACTATGAATACCTTTGAGAGCATCTTAACTGAAGCAGTTAAAAAATATGAACATTTAAAACTCGTAACCACTCAATGTTTTGTTGCGGTCCGTAACGTTTGGTTCCCCCTGCTGTATTGGGGTGTAAGCTACCGCAAACTCAGATCAGTAGCGAACAAGTATACCATCACAGCCTCGACGAACCAGCGAAAGAGAACCAAGAGAGTTTTCGCTTGAAGCATACTGGAGCCTTAACGGTTTAACGGCTTGCAAAAGTATTCAACCCCCTTGAAACTTATCTGATTTGTCTGGATTACAAATGATACATTAAGATTTTGTTGTGTTTAAAATGTAAATTTTTTAGTGTGACACTTTTTCAGTAAAGGGCAACACTGATAAACGCAAAAGCTCACTGGAAACTTTCACAAATCATTGATATAATTTTAAACATACACTGAATTCAAACTATTTTAACTGTAAGAATTTGAATTCATAATAGTGACCATATTTTTAGGGGGAAAATAATAAAAGGCAACATTGGTTATTCAGCCATGTTGTTAAAATAACCTCATTTAAAGTAAATCCAGAAAAGGAAAACATAGTACACTTCTCCATTACCAGTGTCCTATTTAATGGGAATTTAGTAGAATTATAACCCTCTGCATCCTCTGTGCTCGTCACAAGCGTACAGCACTCATGCAGTGCTATTGAGCTCACACACTACTCCACTGTCTGAGCCAGGGAATAATTGTTTTCAGGTGAGTTTGGATAATCTTACGGGAGCAAATACTTTTAATTCGATTTTCTTTCATTTAACTTACAAAAAGTTGCCCATGTATGTAATATTCTAACACCTTCTGCTAGCTGGTTCATGGTGGTTTAATTGAGCATTGTAATTGAGGATTTGGTCAGCAGTATATTTCCCTGGATTATTTATTGTAAAACTTTTCTTCTAAAAATAAATTGTTTAATCCATCTGCATACCTATTTATCTGCTCATGGTGTTGCATTAGGGTTTATTTATACGCTTGTTTATCATATTTACAGAACAATGTCACACGTGTGGAAACACTGCACATACAAGGAGGTCCAGGGAGAGGACATGGAGGTCTGAAAGGAACATTTAACAGCTTGTTTTTGTGTTGAACATTTCTTTTTGTTATTTGCAGTATTTCTTATGAATTGTCAATTAATTTGATTAAAGTTCAACTGAGAAGAGTTTACTATTAAACGATATGCTTATACGATGGTAGAAGGTTTAGGTTTATGTCTGAAAATTACATGACAAATACAGCCTGTGCAAATAACATGTTCATTTTATTCATGTTAATTCTAATTTATTCCCATATTTGAATAATCCCAACATTTTGCAACCCTAAGCCAAACCTACCCCTATCGAAAATACCAGAGGTCTGATCAGTCTGCCAAAGGTCCTAGGGGGTGTGTACGGAGCTTGAGGTTCCACTGGCGAAGCATCTCTCCTGTAACTTATCCCTTGACTGGAGTTTGTATGTGATGGACCCTTCTCATCCACAGCCACCTTCTTGGTCTCAGGTCTCTTTGTTGCCTTTTTAAAACCACATCTCTGCTGATAGTTGAGTTTGATCCTATACATAAAAAAAAAAAATTATTATAATGTGGTTACATGGTATAAAGTAAAAAAAACTGTTGAAAAAATGTTCTGGGATGCACACAATATTAATGTTAGCCATTTGCTTTTGTCAGTTACATTTTGATTGTTCAAAATTGTCTGACCTTTACTTACTTACTAGCTTTGGAAATGCTAAGATCAAAAATACAGTTGTTTTTTTCTCTCTACGGATTCTGCTATTAACTTGGCTACATTACGTTCCTCCTCAGATGGGCAACTGGTCATTCCCAAAATCTTCTCGTGATATTCTGTAATTCTCGTCATATTTTTTCCTTAATTTAGTTGTTGCTATCAGTCTGTTCTCCCTCAATCTGTTTAATTGTTTGTTCCAATGTTTACTGTACGTAAGCCTATCTTGCGAAGTGTCTTTGGGTGTCAGAAAAGCACTATATAAATAAAAGTATTATCATTATTATTCATAATACTAATCATAGTTTTGATAATAGTATTTTAAACATTTTTAATTTTATGATTATTTTAATCTTCTTATCAACACAATGTAAATCAGGCAGAGATCGTCGGCTCCAGAGCCATGTAGTCATATCTCTATTACCCCTTTTCCACCAACATGAACCTACAGCCAGTTCTGTGCCGGTGCTAGAGCCAGTCTGGTTTTGCGGGTGGCGAGGAGACCAGAGTCAGAGGAGCGGAGGGTATGAGAAGGCGTGTGGGGTTGGAGGAGTTCAGAGAGGTAGGAAGGGGCTAGTCCATGTAGAGATTTATAGGTGAAAAGTAAAATGAAGGAAAAAAATTGAAGTAAATGCGAGACTTGATGGGGAACCAGTGCAGATGCAGAAGAGTGTGAGTGATATGTTGCCAGGGTTTAGAACGAGTTTGAATGCTAAGGGGGTAGGGGGGTTTGTGTGGGGTTTGGTATATGTAGAGCTGGGTGTCATCTGCATGGCAGTGGACATGGAGTCCATGTTTTCGAATTATTTGTCCCAGAGCAAACATGTAGATAATGAACCGGATAGGCCCCAGGACCGCTCCCTGCGGTACACTTTGGCAGACTGGTGCAGAGGAGGACTGGGCCGTGCCTAGGGCAACCCGATGGTACCTGCCAGATAGATACGACCTGAACCACACATGGGCAGCGCCAGTGATACCCAGGAGCCTATCCAGGTGGTCAAGGAGAATGTTGTGACAGATGGTAAAAAAGGCTGCAGAGAAGTCGAGCAGGTTCAATAGAGTTAGGCTGCCGGAGTCTGCAAATAGAAATTGGAAATAGACCAATAATTATTAAAGGACTTTGGGTCCAAACCCTGCATTTTGAGGATAGGGGTGATCACAGCCATCTTAAGCTCTGTAGGGACAGAGCGAGTCCTGATGAGGTGTTTACAATGTCCACAATGAGGGGGCACAGAGAGGGCAGACAGGACTTGACTAGGGAGTTGGGCATAGGGTCAAGTGTGCAGATAGATGGTTTTGATCGTGTTACCAGAGCAGAGATAAACGCAGCATCAACAGGCTTGAAAGCATTGAGGTTGCATTGAACAGGCAGGGGCATTTTAGTGGCTACAGCCAGCAGCAGAGTAGCTGGCATGGTAGAAGGCTGGAGCTGGTCATGAACAGCTTCAACTTTTGATCTGAGAAATCCAGGAACCTGTTGCAGACGTCTGTAGACCCCAAGAGGGAGGAGTTATCCAGTGGACACAGCAATTGATTGATTGTGTTGAATAGTTTTCTTGGATTAGTTTTGCCCTTGTCATTGAGATCAGAGTAATATTTGTTTTTGGCCTGATAGAGTACATCCTTATATACTTTGACATGATCTTTGTAGATCTATACTTTGACATGATCTATGTAGTTCAACATGAACTGTGAGACTCATTTTTTTTCAAGATGACTCCTTTTGTCTTTCAAGCTGACAGCCTTTAGCCTTCATAGAACAGAGCTCAGTATTATACCAGGGAGCAGGTTGGTAGAATGACACTTATCTTGACTTGAGGGGAGCAAGTGAGTCCAGGGTAGAAGAGAACAGGGTATTATAATGCAATACATGGTCATCAACAGAGGAAGTCAGAGACTGGGGGAGGTTTTGCATTTCGAGTTTGCTAACAAGGTCAGCAGTGCTAATATTTTTGATGTTTCTATAGATAATGGAGAGCTGCTCTTGCCTCCTTAAGGCCGGTATTTGAACATCAGAGTATAGCTTAATGATCGGAGATGGTAAGATCAAAGCCACAGAGGTTGGAGGGGTAGGGCCAGTGGAAACACCAGGTCTAGAATACGGCCTTTATTGTGACTGGGGGACTGAACATGCTGAGTGATATTAAAACAATCAAGTAGGGCAAGAAATTGCACTGCAAATGCAGAGCTGCAGGAATTCACATGGATGTTAAAGTCACCTAACAATAAAATAGATGTCGACATGGCACAGACAATAGAAAGTACTTCAGACAGCTCAGACAGAAACACAAAAGATGTTTTTGGAGGCCGGTAGAGGGGCACCACTTGTCGTCGCTGGAGAACCGACCAATTGGAATGCAAGGCATTCAAATTACGTCACATTGTTTACGGAAATTTGCTTAATCTTAAAGTCAGTACGGTGGAGAACGGCGAGCCCACAACCCCGCCCTAAAGAGCTAGGCTTTTGCAGGTATGCGTAGCCTGGAGTGGTAACTTGATTGAGCAGCACAAAGTCATTAACTAGCTGCCAGGTTTCCGTTAGATCAGAAAGTCAACTTTGTTATCGTTGACAACCTCATTTATGAATAGAGCCTAGTTGAGCGAGCGTATGTTAAACAGTGCAAACCTAGCGGAGTTGTTACGGGTGGGCTACGAGATTGAAGCTAAATTATAACTGTCCGATTTAACTAGGGTGTAAGATTGGAGTGAATGGAGTGCTCCAACTCTGAGGGAAAAAACAATCGTCCTCTTTCGGAACCTCTGTGGACGCAGCAAGGTCGGCAACGCAATCCAAAAACAAGCAAAAGTCCAAAGCCAGGTTAGCCTGTCAGCCTAGCAACAAGAATAACAAGTTCTCAATGACGGCTAACCAAAATTAGCTAGAAAAAAAGTTTGAAGTGTCCTTTAGGATAAAATTGTGAGAAAAAACTAAAACTTTTAGATCTGAATATAAAACAAATTAGCACTAATGAAACCAGCATAAAGGAAAGAAAATAAAATTATTCTCAGATGATAAATCTGATCAAATGCTGTGGGAAAGCGGCGAACAAACGGCAGTGTCCTCTCCTTACAGTGTCGCCATAGCAATGTATTATAGCTATGGATTAAATTTCATTTTTCATTTGTGGTAAATAACTGTTAGTACTAGCCAGCCAGCCAGCCAGCCAGCCAGTCAGGTCTGGGCAGCTGGATGAAGGGCAAAAGCAGGTAGATTAGCTGGCGCAACTGCAGGGAGAGGCAGGAGGTGGGCTGCAGGGTGGCAGTGGATGGTCCACATCAGGTAGAGCTAGACTGCAGGGGCCTTGTTAAATTGTTTTACAAGGCAAACAAAAAAAGGGTCGAGTGTTCAGTGAATGGATGGAAAATCTGCAGTGATTGGTGTGTTCAATAAACATTTTAAATGTAAATAAAGATTAGTTTGTCACGCATACATTTTTTTTAAAGTCTCAATGCATGATTGTTAGGGTCTCTGGAAGACCTGAACTTGCATTCCAAATATAAATGTACGGAGAAAACACATTGAGTTAACGATAAAGTAAACCCGGAACTACCCCACTCGCTGTCACGCAAAGTTACCACCTGAACCTTTTTTGAAGCCATAGGCACAGTACACGTGTGTGACAAGTGTGTGCATTACTTTGTAAACGCTGGACATGTCTTGCATGGGAACTGTTTAAATATTTTCATGATCGTTCACAACTCTAGTTTCAATAATTTTGTATTATATGGCCATAATAGTGTTGGGCTTGTTTTGGGCTTGTGCCTGAAGGTGAGGTTGCTTATTTGTCTCGCAAGAGTTGGAAACCCTGCTTGATGTTTATGTTTCCCGAAGACAGCGGCTGGCTAGACGGAAGTAACAACTCTGTGAAACGAAAAACCTTCTTTCTTAAAATTTTTTAATTTCTTAATTTAATTTTGCTAATACATGGTCACCAAATAACCAGAATCCTGAATATTTAATAGTCAAATCACTTAAAAAAACAAAAAGGTGAATATGCGTTTGACCTGACTACTACTAGTGGAGTTGGGCAACAACTACCAGCTACAGTTTTGTGCTGCAATACACGTTGCTTCCGTAAAAATTACATTATTTGGTCAAAAACTACTTTAAGTGTTTGTGTACTTTACATACCTATTAGCTATACTTGTAGAACCTGTAATATCCTCTTTAGCAAACCTCAGAATGCATCCCCTCCACGCCATATTCCACTTCAATGTAGAGTGACCCGAACGACCGTGGTATTTGTAAACTCTACCGGGTTAAAAGTAATCGTCTGGGACAGAAATGATTTGATGCTGCTGGAGTCGTAGGCAAGTCAACAGCGCTTTCAAGTATTTTTAAATGAAGTGATTAAACTTAATGTAAAAAATGTTGGTTACTCTGTAAACGTGTAGTAATAAAAACAAACGAATAAACAGTGAGTTTGCCAGTTGTTACTACCATGTCGCCAACTGATGTCGTCAGAGACCCAAAACGTCATAAGACTGACCAAGTTGTTATTTAAAGAGAGCGAAATAATTAATATAACAACGAATTTCCTTACATTTTATATAATCGTTTTCCTAAATTAAAGTTGCTATGTGTAGTTTATTCGTACAGCCTAAATACTTTCATAAATCGTAGCGATGTAGCTACTAGTTAAGTAAACTAATATCAATGCCATCTATATTAAGCACAATAACTTTCCCATAAACCAAGACGAAAGCACAAATTGATTAATTCTACCAACTTGCAGACTTATAGGCCTGTAACTGTTATGATCACAAATGAGGGCGATCAAGAGTCAGCATGTCAACTACAGATAATTATTTATTTCATGATAACGAGATCTGTAACATATTAATGCTCTTACTCTGCATTTTGTTCATACCTGTACCATCCTGACACTTGCGGCACTTTCAGTTCCCATTAGTAAGTACCTTCTCACTTTCTGCCTTTTTTGTTATAACCAGATAAGGATATGACTATGTTTTAATAGAGAATCTGAATGTAGTTTTGGGGAAATGACATTATGTTAAGCATAAAAATTGCTAGTTTACTGGGTCTGGTCTCGCTAGTGTCATTTGAATATTTAGCTCAAAGGTGTTATGAGTGGTAATTAGAGCACAACTAAAGCACTAAAGCAAAAACCCCAAGGAAGAAAAAGGAGACCAAAAATTACTGAAATTGCTCCAAACTGAGTTATACTTTACTAGAAGAAGCGTGGCACTGTACATACAGTTGAGGCCAAAAGTTTACATAGACCTATGTTAAAGATATTCAAACTCAGTTTTTCACAACTCTCTCTGATGACCTCTGATGTGAACAAAGTAGATGCCCTAACTGACTTGCCAAAATAAATGTATGGTAATATGAAATTTGTGGAGTTGTGAAAAACTGAGTTTGAATATCTTTAGCCTAGGTGTATGTAAACTTTTGGCCTATAAGGGAACGTAATGCAATATCTGAACAAAGAAACAACTAGGCAGATGACTTAAACATAACAGGTGCCAATGATACATTTATAACAAGGCCATCAGGGCTGGCAAGGTCTACTAAGAGCGGCCACCTTAAGCGGCCTTCATATGATAAGAAATTTGCGCTTTGTTTGCCGCGAGGAAGGGCGCAATATAATGGTATGAATCGAAGATAATGGAACTCCCTTGTGGCAGTGGAGGCTTTTCAGGGGAGGCAAGGGAGGCAGTGCTTCTCCAATTGTTTTATAGAAATGAGCTATATTATAGCCTACATCATAATAATAATTTTGTTCAGGTCATCTATAATATTATCTAAACAATTACAACTTAAGTGTAAAAATAAATTGAAGATGCAATCAATTGTGTCAATTGTGTGTATTATAGGATAAATATGTGCAATTATACAGTATAAATATACACATACATACACACACAAAACCTGCTTTAACACATTTCAGATTGCAGGAGGCACTGCCTCTTTTGGTTTTTCCTATCTCCAAAAGACTTCAATACAAAATGAGAACAATCGCGCAGGCCTACGTTGTAAATGCTCTCATGTTGGATGAACTGCATCAGGGGAGGCTAGCATACGGTGGCTGAGATCTGTGATTACATTCGAAAAAGTGTGAAAACGTGTGAAAATGGCAATTTTTAGCTGTTTATTTAATATTATAATAACATGTTTCATATGGCATCAAGGTATAAAAAGTAACCAACTACGGATCAGGACACACGTTTCGATGTATGAACTGTAGCTATGTGTTGCATGTACGGTTATTGAGATACGGCTTTGTAGGGAAGAAACGCTTATGACAAAAATAATAATATTAAGTTTGCGAGAGTACTTTCAGTGGGCACACTATTGTTATTATTATTATTATTATTATTATTAATAAGATAATATTATTATTATATATAATAATAATAATAATAATAATAATAATAATAATAATAATAATAATAATAATAACTAGGAACGCATTTCCCTGCGCAAATGCGATGTGATCTATCGCAGTTATTCGACAGACCGCCTTAGCGCACAGAACCTACCCCTGCAGCACAAGCGGACTGCTGTCCAAACCCTGTTTGTTGACAAGGGGGCTTATTGCCGCTAGATCGGTAGTGCCTCTTCATCATAATATAATGGTGGACATATGGCGGTGAAGTACTACCATTTGATTTTATTTTCAACAAGTTCAGGCTTTCACCAACAATGCTTTAATGTGTTCAAAAAGTATGCATTTAGTTCAGAACAGGGTAGCGCATGAGCAGTAATTTCTCCCTGTCAAATGGGCTACCTCATACTTTTCAATTGAGGTAGCCCATTTGGAGGGGAGGCTCAATTTTCATTTGTTTTTGATATGTGCTACAGGGAAACTCACCTACACTGTAAAAAAAAAAAAAAAAGTTGGCTCAACTTATAATGATGAGTAACCTGGCTGCCTTAAGATTTTGAGTAAGATGAGCTAATAGATAGATGAGATAATAGGTTCTGGCAACCTCGTTATTTTAGTTTGATGTACTTCAATTTAAGTTCATGCAACTCACTATGAAAAGTCAATTTGACGAAATTGACATACAGCAAACAGATTATTTAATGATACTGACATATATTTGAAAGTTGAATCAATACATTTTCTCGATACAGCACTTCAACGCAAACGCGTCAGGAACCCCCATCAAACACCTTTTCATTCATATTAGGCAACAGAAGGGGAACATACGTATGACTTGCCTCCCACGGGAACTGCGACAATTGTTCCCGGATTTCATTTCGGAGAAGCTCCGCCTTGTGTAAGTGTGATAGGTTAGAATAGCCGTACCCCCAAACCCACATAATTTCATACCTTCTTGAGATGATTTAATTCATAATGTGATTTTCATTTAAAAGAGGGAAATGGTTAAAAACTGTAAAAAAGGGTTTGCAATAAATAGTAATTCATGTTAGTGTTAAAAACGATTTAAATATAGCCGTGATTACATTTCGTATTTTGTTCGTTCTGTATATTTGTCATTTTGTTCAAGATAATCTTATATGCATTGGTTAGCAGCTGATAAGCCTTAAATCCTATTGCTCTGGGATCGATTGATCGTTTGCTTCACCTACCACTAGGGGGATCGCGCTGTTTTTCCTCATTGCAATAAACCCACCGCATGAGGAAAGCACAGCTAATCACTCTCGTGATTCTTTCTACCCTAATTCAGGTAATGGTGAATAATATGGACGTTTATATGACGTTTACAGTGTTTAAACATAAAATAGCTTGTTTTATGATACTTTGATAAAGTCAAGTCAAGGTTTTATATTGTTTTGAGATGTGTTTGCTTTGAACTCGACATGTGCTTGTTCTTCGAGAAAAATGGCAGTTCTCGTCTTGTCCAGTCGGTGTCGATAAAACAAGGGAATTAAAACATAAACATTTAAGTTGTACCTATACATTTTATTTGCAGATTTTTCTGTTTTGTATTATAATCTTCCATTGGTTGTCATGTGAGAAGAACAGAAATGCATTTGTTCAATATTGTTTTATTTGTACATGATTGCAATAAACCCACCGCATGAGGAAAGCACAGCTAATCACTCTCGTGATTCTTTCTACCCTAATTCAGGGGTGTAACATTTGGAGGCCCCGCTGGGATTGCTGCTTGGATGTCCGGTGTCCATAGCCTGTGCATCGAAGTCCAAGCCAGCTAAATCTTCCCAATACAACTCAGGCAGTCCGCAGAGAGGAAGCCGTTGCTGTTCGAGGAGTGCTAGCAGCTGTGGTAGAGTGCACGTTTCCTGAGGCCAGTCAGAGATTGTCGGGGACTGCAAAGACCATACAGCTCAGAGTCACTTGTTCCAGCAAAACGTCCTCCTGTTCTGCCACAATGACAACGGTGGAAGAGCTACGTGAAGAAGTTGTGGGTGAAATACACGCCCTGACCAAAGAAAACTTAATAACAATCTGTGAGTTTCTCAAAATATCAGGGCAAGTAAACCTGAGTGGAAAAACACGCCTGTCACTGCTTACGCACATCCTGAAACACCTGGAAAGAGAAGAAATAGAGGAATTAGAGGATGAAGGAATGTCAGAACTGTTAGTTCTGAAAGATGAAGTTGCTGAAATTATAAAAAGCACAAATGATGAATCTGAACTTGCTGAACAGAGTATAAGTGGACATGGCAATCCAGATGAAAATCCAACGGGAACATCACTGTCAACGGAAAACACCACTACTGTTTCTAGGGATATAGTGACTAATGTTCAAGACCAAATAACAACTCGTCCTGTGAGTAGCCTGCCTCTAGCTAATGTGCCGCAACAGCCGAGCTCATATTGGCAAAAAGATTTCAAAATTTCAGGCCAAATTGGCGAACCAGGCCAAAAAGATAAACTGACATTTTCGAGTCTTGCTCATCAGATTGAGAATGGACTAAGCAGAGGCTATCCAGAAATTGACATTGTAGATGCTGTCATCAGAGCCATTTTACCAGGTTTACAACTACGCAGCTACTTGGAGGGAAAGGCCCAACTAACCCTTCCCACTCTACGTCGCATACTTCGCTCCCATTTTCAGGAGAAAAGTGCCACTGAGCTTTACAAGCAGCTAGCGTCAGAAGTACAGCACAATAAAGAGACTGCCCAGAGTTTCCTGATGAGAGTCTTAGATTTAAAACAGAAAGTTCTATTTGCATCACAAGAATCAGAGTCAGGGCTTAAATATGACCCAGCTCTAGTCCAGCGTATGTGCCTACACACAATACTCACAGGTCTCCAGAGTGATAGTGTCAAGATAGACATGCAGCCCTTGTTGTTAGATTCTGACACTCCAGATGAGCTCCTGCTAGAGAGAATAAATACAGCATGCGCAAACGAGACAGAGAGAAGGAATAAGAAAAGGTGTTTAGCCTCACAGTCAGCTGTAAATGCAAGTGCAATCCAGTCAGAGGATACCTTACCTGTTAAGACCCCAGTAAAGGAAGTCAAAGCTAAAATTCCACCTGAACTGGTACAGGAGTTAGCAGAGCTTAAAACAGGTGTCGCTTCCTTAAAAAGGCCTGAGCGTAGAAATTGCTCAAATTAAAGAGGCACTACAGCAGCCCATAGTTAGTCCACAACCCTTTAGCCAACCACCAGTTATGCAGCCCGGCCGAGACCGTCAGCCACAGCAGCAGTACTACAGCTACCAGGGCCCCCAC
Source organism: Galaxias olidus (assembly GCA_026901105.3). Taxonomy (NCBI): domain Eukaryota; kingdom Metazoa; phylum Chordata; class Actinopteri; order Galaxiiformes; family Galaxiidae; genus Galaxias; species Galaxias olidus. The sequence continues at coordinate 69,409 of JAPMUY010001212.1, forward strand.
CAGAGACCAGCTCTAGTGCAGCCTCAGTACTCAGCTCAGTATTACGGCAGTCGTCCAGCTCGTTTTCAGAGGAGGTGCCATGTCTGTCAGCAGATGGGAGCCAATGAACGCTGCACACACTGCTACATCTGTGGGAGCGGAGAACATTTTCAGGCTGGGTGTAAAAACAGAGCAACCAGACCACCTAGAGAGGGGCCATTAAACTAGAGATGGTTAACACTGCGGGACGAGTGCTAACCATAGCCCACGACGAGTCCCAACAATGTGTTAATGGCAAGAGAGCAGATCCAGAAATTAAACTGAGACAATGCAAAGGACTAAAGAATGACATTGTAAAACCCAGAAATGAAAATGAGACATCTCACGTACTGCTGCCACCAACGCAGGAAAATGCAACCCCTCAACGAATCACATCACTGGTTGGCAGGCAGTGTCTTGTCGAGTGCTCCCTGGACGGCCACAGACTTCAAGCCTTGTGGGATTCCGGTTCGCAGGTCTCTATCATTGATGAGAAATGGAAAGAGGATTATTTGCCACACACAAAGATCAAGGACGTTGCTGAACTTATGGACTCATCTGAGCCTCTAACACTGACCGCAGCAAATGGGACCAACATGCCTTACCTTGGATGGATCGAAACAACCTTCCAGCTTGTCACAGGAACAGATCAAGCTGAAAAACTGATTATTCCCATGCTGGTAATGAAAGGCTGTCCCCTATCCCATCCCATTATAGGTTATAATGTGATTGAATATATTCTGAAAAACACTGAAAAAGCAGATCAGTACAGTACAGTGAGAAAGTCATTCCCAAACCTCAAAAGACATAAGGTCAGAGCTTTTATTCAAGCTGTCAGTGCTGGTAGACTAGACGAGTTTAAAGTAAAGACAAAGAAAGACTGCATTACTGTACCTAAACAAAGTCACATTCAGGTTGAGTGTCGTGTAGCTACACAGCCTTTCAAAGAAGACATGACCATGTTATTTGAGCCAGACTTAAATCCTCAATGGCCAGATAATCTTGAGTTTTTTGACACTTTGGTAAAAGTTAAAAGGGGTACTTTGCCATTTATAACCTTAGATGTCTCAAACCCCACTGACCATGATATTACTCTTTTGGGTCGTACTGTAATTGGCACAGTTCAAACTATTGCAGCTGTTTTACCTGCCCAAATGTTTGAAAAAGCCAAACCTGTAGCTACTGTTAATCACACTAGCACACAAACCTCTTGTGGCTCTAGTGAAAAGTGGGATCCACCTGTAGATCTCAGCCACCTTAATGAAGAGCAGAGATTAGAAGTCAAACAGATGCTTAGGGATGAGTGTTGGTCTTTCTCAAGATCGGACAATGACATAGGCTGCATTGAAAACTTAAAAATGACTATTTCACTCAATGACAATGAACCAGTAAAACGCACATACATATCAGTGCCACGCCCACTATACCAAGAGATGAAGAGTTATTTACATGACCTAATAGCTCAGGGATGGGTCAGGAAGTCTAACTCATCATACTCCTCGCCTGTCGTGTGCGTTAGAAAGAAAGACGGCACATTGAGACTGTGCATAGATTACAGAGACTTAAACAGAAAGACTCATCCAGATCGCCAACCCATACCCCGAGTCCAAGACATTATGGACAGTTTGGGTGGTAACTCCTGGTTTTCCCTTTTAGACCAGGGGAAAGCGTATCACCAGGGCTTTATGTCAGAGGAGAGTCGCCCGCTCACAGCTTTTGTGACGCCCTGGGGCTTGTATGAGTGGATACGCATCCCCTTCGGACTCATGAACGCCCTGCAGCGTTTCAACGCTGTATGGAAGAGTGCCTGGATGGACTTCGAGATAACATCTGCATCCCTTATTTAGATGACACATTGGTCTACAGCAAAACTTTTAAAGACCATGTAGAGGACGTGAGAAAAGTGCTCCAAAGACTCAGGGACTATGGTATAAAACTGAAACCCAGTAAGTGTGACGTGTTTAAACCTCAAGTCCGTTATTTGGGCAGAATAGTGTCAGCAGAGGGCAGCAAAGTTGATCCTGCTGATTTTGAAGCAGTTAGAGCGCTCAAAGACATTAGACCTCAGAATGTTGGCCAGCTCAGGAAAATGTTAGGCCTTCTCTCCTACTACAGACAATACATCAAAGACTTTTCCAGAAAAGCAAGTTGCCTGTACGAACTGTTGAAAGCTGACACAGAGAACTCAGACAACCCGAAATCGACAAAGACAAGATCAAAGAAAATGAATCATGTAGTTCCATCAGCAAAATCTATCGTGTGGACTGACCAACACCAAAATGCACTCGAGGAACTTATTGACTGTTTGCTCCATCCACCAGTCCTAGGATTCCCAGATTTCGCACAGCCATTCATCGTGCACACTGACGCCTCTCATAAAGGACTAGGAGCGGTGTTGTATCAAAGACAAGATGATAGGCTGCGAGTTATTGCTTATGGCTCCCGCACATTAACTACAGCTGAAAAGAACTACCACTTTCATGCAGGCAAGCTAGAGTTCTTAGCCTTGAAATGGGCCATCACAGACAAATTTAGAGACTATTTATATTATGCCCCAACATTCACTGTATATAGCGATAACAACCCGCTAACCTACATTTTGTCAACTGCAAAACTGAACGCTACCACTTCAAGATGGGTTGCCGAACTAGCTGACTTTCACTTCACTATTAAGTACAAACCAGGAAAAGAAAATGGTGACGCTGATGCTTTATCAAGGATGCCCCTGGATGTAGAGACATTAATCAGAGACTGTTCTGAGGAGCTGCCATCAGATACCATTGCAGCTGCCATACAGGCCATTGAAGTCCAGAGTGACTCTCCTTCCACATGGACGCTGTCAGCAGCAGTCATGCCAGTCTCAGCACAAGGTGAGTCAGCTGACACATCGATCACGCCCATACCAAAAGATCAGTTAAGTGAAGCACAAAAGTCTGATCCTTTTATAAGCCCTGTGTTACAGTGTAAACAATCAGGTCTAAAGCCACCCACCAAAGAGTTAAGAACATTCAGTCCTAAAACAAAGTGTCTGTTCAGAGAATGGGATAAGCTGACATTAGATAGTGATGGCATCTTATACAGGACCACCTCTATTCGCAAACAGTTAGTCCTGCCAGGACATTACAAACAGACAGTACTGGAAGAGCTGCACAATAACATGGGCCACCAAGGAATTGGCCGTACAGTCTCATTAGTGCGTGATCGTTTCTTCTGGCCATATATGCAGTCAGACATTGAACATTATGTGACTAAAACATGTACCTGTATCAAGCAGAAAAAGCCCTGTCATGACACAAGAGCACCTTTGACAAACATTGTAGCAACACAACCTTTTGAACTTGTTTGTATCGATTTTCTCCATCTTGATAAATGCAAAGGTGGCTATGAATACATCCTTGTGATTGTTGATCACTTCACACGCTTTGCACAAGCTTACGCCACCACCTCAAAGTCAGGAAAGACTGCTGCAAATCTCATCTTCAATGACTATGCCCTCAAGTTCGGTTTTCCTTCCCGTATCCACCATGATCAAGGAGGAGAATTTGAAAATCAGTTATTCAGTCAGTTAAAGAAACTCAGTGGAATGGCCGGCTCCAGAACAACACCCTATCACCCAATGGGGAACGGTCAGGTTGAACGCATGAACAGGACATTGTTACAAATGCTTAAGACTCTGACAGAAACACAAAAGTCAAACTGGAACGAATGCATTAACAAGCTGATGTACTGTTACAATTGCACACGTTGTGAAGTGACTGGATATTCCCCATTCTATCTACTATTTGGAAGGTCACCCAGACTCCCAGTAGACATGCTTTTTGGACTATGTTCAGAGTCAAATCACAGTAACTACAGAGACTATGTTGACAAATGGAAAAAAGGCATGGAAGAAGCATACGACATTGCAAATGAGAATGCAAAAAAAGCCGCTGAAAAGAGCAAAAGACATTATGACACAAAAGTAAGGAGTTCTGTGTTACAGCCTGGCGAACGAGTCCTGGTCAAGAACCTGACCCCAAGAGGAGGACCAGGTAAACTACGTGACTATTGGGAAGACACCATTCACACAGTAGTAAGACAAATGGGCCCTGACCTCCCTATTTATGAGGTGAGACCGGAGAGAGGTAAAGGGCGCTTTAGAGTGCTACACAGAAACTTGCTCATGTCTTGTGACCACTTACCTTTTGACAAAGAACCAGAGACCGACAAAACTGTAAAACACACACAGAAAAGAAGAGACAAACCTGTTAAAGACATTCAGGAATCTGATGATGAGGACAGTGGTGATGAATACTGCTTTTATTATGGCCCACTACCCCAGCATCCTGTTCCACCTTCATCAGATCCTCCAGCTGAAATGAGCAACAGAGAACCCCCAGCAGTGAGAGATAAGCTTCCAGCACCAGCCTCTGCTGCACCACCACCAGTGCCCCCTGGTGGAGATCAACTGGAAGAGCTCGAACCGCCTGCTGAGGACACAACTAGTGAGGAGATCGATTCAGCTGCTGGTGACCTGCCCGACAGCCCACCACCTGCCCCTCCTTCGCCTGCAGAACCTGAGGAGCAGACACCCCAGCGATCACAACGAGAGAGACATCCGCCGAGACGCATAACCTATGATCAGCTGGGCATCCCCTCCTGCTACAGTGTCCAGCCTGTACCACAACTGTTTCCTGTTGATCCTGGACTGGTCCCATGGTTGCCAGTGGTACAGTCATACTATGCCCAGTCCCCCTGTATGTATGGACTCCAGCAAACGTAAGTTAACACTTTTCCATGGCTGACATAAGGACTGTACTTACAGACTGTCATCAGGAATGACCAAAGACTTTTCCTGGGTTCTATACACAGACAATACTGTTTATGTGAAGATTCACACAAGGACTGGTTAGAGACTCTTATAGTACTCGGTCTAGAGACATGACGTGTGTTAATACCACCTGTCTTAAGAATCCAGTATGATCAAAGGACTGCTATGCAAGTGAGAAGAGACTGTTCAGTTATGTTTTTGATTGGTATAATGTCGGGGCGACATTTTTCAAGTGGGGGAGAGTGTGATAGGTTAGAATAGCCGTACCCCCAAACCCACATAATTTCATACCTTCTTGAGATGATTTAATTCATAATGTGATTTTCATTTAAAAGAGGGAAATGGTTAAAAACTGTAAAAAAGGGTTTGCAATAAATAGTAATTCATGTTAGTGTTAAAAACGATTTAAATATAGCCGTGATTACATTTCGTATTTTGTTCGTTCTGTATATTTGTCATTTTGTTCAAGATAATCTTATATGCATTGGTTAGCAGCTGATAAGCCTTAAATCCTATTGCTCTGGGATCGATTGATCGTTTGCTTCACCTACCACTAGGGGGATCGCGCTGTTTTTCCTCATCGCAATAAACCCACCGCATGAGGAAAGCACAGCTAATCACTCTCGTGATTCTTTCTACCCTAATTCAGGTAATGGTGAATAATATGGACGTTTATATGACGTTTACAGTGTTTAAACATAAAATAGCTTGTTTTATGATACTTTGATAAAGTCAAGTCAAGGTTTTATATTGTTTTGAGATGTGTTTGCTTTGAACTCGACATGTGCTTGTTCTTCGAGAAAAATGGCAGTTCTCGTCTTGTCCAGTCGGTGTCGATAAAACAAGGGAATTAAAACATAAACATTTAAGTTGTACCTATACATTTTATTTGCAGATTTTTCTGTTTTGTATTATAATCTTCCATTGGTTGTCATGTGAGAAGAACAGAAATGCATTTGTTCAATATTGTTTTATTTGTACATGATTGCAATAAACCCACCGCATGAGGAAAGCACAGCTAATCACTCTCGTGATTCTTTCTACCCTAATTCAGGGGTGTAACATAAGCACCGATACAACATCCGTGCAGCTGCCTTAACACTCGTCAGCTCAACCCAGGCTACGTAAGCTGAACTGATGCTATCGTAGACCGTAGTTTTAGTGGTTTCAGAAACAGTTATTTCAGGGCTTGTCATAAATGATAACAGTCTTCAGAGTAAGAGTTGCAAAAAAATATATTTTTCATATGCTTTATATAATTTGCTATGTATGTTTAACAGGGATTGTATCACCTTGAGATTACTATAGCAAAGTAAAGCACAATCCAAATAAATTGTATTATCATTAATATTACATCTTATAACTTGCTGGGATATATGCAAATGTATTACCTCAATGGCCTATCAGGATAGCAATAACGATGACTATTACTTCATGCGGTTAAGAGTCAGGTGACGTCTTCGGTATGTTAATTCAATTGTTCTTGAGTAAACTGGAATGTCTAAATTGCATTGACTAATATGTTGTGCTTGATCAGTTGGTCAGGTTCCAACTTGAAATAACAATGTTTTCTTAATTTTAGTACAACTAACTTATTAAAACAAGTTGAACTAACTAAAAGGCCAAATTATATTTTACAGTGAAGTGGTTGCCGTCTCAGCACGGTGGCTCAGTGGTTAGCACTGTTGCCTCACAGCAAGAACTACCTAGGTTCAATCCACACCTGGCCCAAGGGCCGCTCTGTGTGGAGTTTGCGTGGGTTTCCTCCGGGTACTCCGGTTTTCTCCCACAGTCCAAAAACATGCAGGTTAATTGGTAACTCTAAATTGCCCGTGAGTTGTTGTCTGTCCCTATGTGTCGGCCCTGTGATAGACTGGCGACCTGTCCAGAGTGTACCCCGCCTTTCGGCCTGTGTCGGCTGATAGGCTCCGGCCCCCCCGCGACCCTGGGGGATAAGCGGAATAGCAAATGGATGGATGGAAGTTGCAGTCTCAAGGCATTGATTGTTTTACTTTTTAACGATTCACTTAATACAAATTCCCCTTGCCTTCTTGCGTCTTTCTTATTTGATGTTTATTTTTTCCTGCTCGGAGTCTGTGTATGTCCGCGCAATTTGTAGCAAATACAGTATAATTTGAACAAGCTAACGCGTAACCTTGTGAGAGCTCCAAATCTGCCAAGGTAACGGTAAATATATATTAGGCTATATGATTGATTCGATAGCATTAGGAAAACTTAACGTTACGTGTCATAGTGCCTGTTCTCGCTTTGGAAGCAGTGACACTCACCTCATAGCGGTGCTGCTAACTTCATCATTCAGTTTAGCAAGACTGCATTGCATAAGCTAGTTACGGTTAACATCAGCCACTGCCTTCTAGTTGCGTAGGCCGGGCGCCGCGTTTAGCCTACTGTTCAAGTGGTTGCTTAATATGTGTAGAAGTGTGCATATAAACCAGAGCCATTTATGTTAATTCCCCTTAGGAGTCAGGACTAAAACATTGACGAAGATTTGACTAAAACGAAAACTTTCTAACACTGACTAAATTCTAACAATAACGAAACAAAATGAAATGACCAAAATTGGACTTAAACGCAACTACAATTTTCAGTAAGGACGAAGACGAGAACAAAATGAAAAATGCTTGTCAAAATTAACACCGAGTCAGTAGCTTTCGAACTGACATTTTGGCGTTGCAATGGAAGCGAAATGCAGGTGTTTAGGTGCCGGAAAATGGGGCTAATATTATTATTATTATAATAATAATAATTACGAAACTTAAGGATAACAGTATTGCGTCTTATGAGGCAATCACATAATAACCAGACGGAGTCAGTCATTGCTGCAAGCCAATGCTGCAAGCCAAGACAGTCAGTATAGTTTAACATGACAACTTGTAATTACATAACATGGACGCTAGATGGAGGCAAAAGACCGTGAAAACTCTCTCCCCATTAATTTCAACCAAAATCCGATTAAAAATAATAATTAAAAATATAAAACGTTAACCGATCAGTTAGCTGTATGTTTCTTCAACGGACTACAATACCCAAGACGTGGGTTCTGGAATGGAATCGATTGGGTCAAAACTGCGGGCATAGATAGGCGCGCAAAAATAGGCTTAATAATAATAATCATAATAATAATAATAATAATAATATGACTTTCCGGTAACAGTAAGTGCTGCATCTGACGATGCATCACATAATAATAATAATAATAATAATAATAATAATAATAATAATAATAATAATATGACTTTCCGGTAACAGTATGTGCTGCTTCTGACGATGCATCACATAATAATAATAATAACTTTTCTCTTGCACTGTTTTACATTTAAAAAAAAATTCTATTTAAGGTATTCCCTGCTGTTTATTGGGGTTCAGCTTCTTACACAACACTTTCATCCACCCCACCTCGGCCCCACCCCAAATCTGTCTCCTCTGATGTGGCTGGCGCGTAACACACGCGGGTGTTTGTTGCAACACCTCACCAGCCTTTTCATAGAAACGTTATACCATCCCCCTCCCTTTTCCTGAGATAGTCATTGATGAAAGGAAACAAAAATCTGGTAAAACAGTACTTCAGAGAATGCGTTCTCCATATATGAAAACATATTAGTCCAGTTAGATTGATTGATCGGCCATCCAGCCAATCATCTCGCTGTGAATAAGAATTAGGGAATTACAACAAATTCGTATGAAACGGCTATTTGACCGCTTAGTAATGTAGAATTTTCTTTTGTAATTTTGTGTTATGTGATGCGTCCGCTAACATTAGTAATTGTTCATAAAATGAATTAGGCTATCCTAGTCGGTTTCCTAGCTAGCTATGAAAGCCATCTGACCAACAAACCTAAATGCAAGCTAATTGTAGCTGACATTATATAGAATTGTGCCACAACTAAATAGTAAATTGAAGTCTGAATACCCCCACCCAGGTACATGTTCATACTCAGACATAAGGGGAAACAATACTATTAATATTATTTATGACACTGGTTTAGTAATGTGAAAGCTACTTCAATTTCAATTGACTACTGAAGAAGTCCACTCTATGACACAAGTTTTGATATTTTCAATGCATTTTGCTATACAAGGATATGTGAGTGAGATTGAGTGTTTAATGTGAAAGCTGCTGTGTTCTTGCAAACTTCATTTTAAGCGGTCCAACACACCTTTAAACTGTGGCCTGAATTACTGTATATTTGTTACAGTTCAGTTTATTACATTTTATGTGAACAAATATGCTACTAAATAATGTTATTTCACTTGAACATTACTTGTTTCAGTGTTTTCTTTATCTGTAAAACACTGTAGGTGGTTGAATAGCTCATTTTAATTTTAATTGGTTATTTTGGGATTGATTGGTCTGCTTCTGATACAAAGACAGCTGGAACATCACAAAAGGTAACATTTTCCAATGCAGCAAGACTCTAGCTAATTCTAAATCTATTTCAGTTACTATTGAATGTCATTTAAATTCAAATGTCTTCAGTACGGCTTTGATCCATGAGCTCAGCTGTGTTTACCTGTATGCACTTGACTTGAGCCTTTTTTCAGAGTATTTTCTTTCTGCTGCTTCTTGCATCTGAAAGGTGTTCAAATAATCTCTTGTTTCTCAAGGGGAGGCTGTGTAATCCCTTAATCATGATGAGTGACGGTTAAATACTTTCTCAGTGGCAAATGCCCCAAGGCAGCTGTTCAAATAAGTATTATTACATTGTTGCCTTTGTCAGAAGAAACCTGAAATACTTTGTCCTTTTTCAAGTTCAAGTTTAATGAAAGATTATTACCTGATGTAGATGTAAATTCAAATGTTATAAGGATCTTGAACAAGACCAGTACAAATCTTACAGATAGCCCACCAGAAGTAATTAAGATTCCTAGAGACCAGGGGATAGGGGCCCATTGAGGGCTGGCAAGGATTCAAGGATATGAGCCCTGCACACCATCTCCACCCACCTTCTGAAGTGATTGCAAAAGGCCCAGACACAAGACAGACTGCTTTAATTCAAACAGAATTCTGGAGGATTTAGCCTTTGGATGATCTTGCTCTTTTACAGAAAGGTTCCTGGGAACTGGATGGAGTCTATGCACCATTGGATGGTCTATGCACCATTCGACCTTTTGAAAGAACCGATAGTAATTGTTTCCACCATGCCTCACTACCTACATAGGTATCACCGCACTCATATTACTACATTACAGACTTTGCAGAGCAATGGCTAAAAGAAACAGCAAAGTTAATAATTGTTTGCAACCCAACCTACTTTACATGACTGTGACACTAGTTCAAATCTATAATACTATTCAAGCATAATTGGGCTTCAGAAAAGCACTATATGAATAAAATGTATTTTATAAATGTTTACATGATAATTGGTTTGAAAAGAACACAGGCCACTGAGGTCATGTAAGGGGTATGTGACATTCTGGGCACAGTGTATTTGTTGGGAATAACCCTTTTATTATAGTTCTTTTACACACACACTGGTTCTTGCTGCTGCTGCTGCTATTGTCAATACTTGTCCAGTCTCGCTCACACACACTCATACTAATCAGACTGAATGTACCTGTTTGCAAACCTGTGATATGTCAGAGGTATGTCTCCATCGCCACCACAGTCCTGCAGTGTCCACTTCTGAACAGGTACCATCACAAGCCTCATACGGTACACAAACATATATATATTGGTTGCAAAGGACAGAGGGCAAAACTAAGAATGGTTGTCTAGACCTATTTATTTTGTAAGAATGAACGCTGGCAGTGTATAGGTAAAAAAAAATCTCATCTCTCAGAATGAGATTGACTATTATACACCTGTAGTTTCCCATCATCACTGCAGGTAAATATTCCTAACCCTTTAGTTATGAGATTTTATCAACAATTTGTATAAATGTATTGGATTGCCTCAACCTTTAGAAAAAAATTTTTAAAATATATTTTTTACAGCTTTCTACTTTACTGCTGAAACAGCAGAATCTTTCAAAAACTTAAAAACTAAAATGTTTACTGAGGAGAATAAACATTTGGTCATACCATTCCCCTCAACTGCAAAGCACATGCCCTGCTGTTTATTTTGTATTTTTTTATTTCATTGGTGTATTACCACTGAGCTCAGGAACTGACATGGAGAAAAAGGTACTTTCCCACAAATTAAGTAACTCACACCTACACTTCTCACTCCCACGTAATTTAGGCAGCTAGTTATCAAGGTAAGGCTCAAGCTCTGTTTAAATGTATGGAAAACATAAACATTTTTTTTTTTTACTTTTTCAATTTCATTTGAAGTCAGAGGCAGTTAATTGGAATGCAGTTGTTCATTTGTGGTTATGGAAAATACATTTTGTCCTACAGTATATCAATGTCCTATGTTTTTATTATTTAGCTGTTATTTAAAAGGTTGTACTTGGCATACTTGCTGCTACCTCACAGTCATTTTACAATTCTCTTTATTGATAATTTGTTGTCTGTTATTGATTAGCTTTTTTGTGATAACTTGGCTGCCATATTTGTGACTGTTTTCTTTTCCATGTTTTTTTTAAATCACATAACGGATGCATACATTTCATTTCAGAATTCTAAATTACCTAGCAAAGGCCAAAAAAACTTTTTTAATTTTCTCTTCACCCCTTTGTTGGTTTCTTTTTTCTTACAGAAACTCCTGGCTGGTAAAATATATGTTATTCATAACTTTTTCGTCCTGATTGTGTCAAGTTATTTATCAGATAATTCTAGCCACACTTCCGCAGAGGTTTTTAAACGATGACTGATTGACTGATACTGTTCACTTGGATGACAAATCTAAAACCAGGGTTAAAAAAATAAGGTCCATGGCACAGCCAGTTCTATTGAATTATGTCCTCAATAAAACCTTCAACTTGTGGAATTTAGGCTCTGTCCTTTAGGCTTTAGAAAAATGTGTTTCTTCATGCATTGTCTTACACTACTCTGCAATTACGTAACTTTTCAAAAGGGTTCACACAAAGATTATCCTGTTTCTTTAACACAAAATAATAATTTAGTTTTAGTTTATTGACAGTGCAGTCAACAGCAAAGTGCCAAGTCATAATGGTTATAGCTTACCTTGGATACACCACAAACATGTTGCTACATAGTCTGATAATGCCGAAAAATTTGATTGGAATTGGAAAACCAAGGAAACATTACTACCTTATTCATGTCAAATAAGCAGCCTTTCCCTGATCGCAGAAGACCAGACAACAGGTGTGCAACCGGCCCTAGCCATTTATCCGGACAATGGCAAGTTCTGTGAGCATAGTCCATGAAATTGCTGAATAAAATTTTTTATTTAACTTTTATTTAATTCCATTAAGAACATGTTCTCATTTACCAAGACTGCCTGGCCAACAAAACTAACCAATTGTAATGGTTTTTGCAGTTGCTAACTGAGGTGAACATTCATCAATTTCATTATTGGCAAAGTAAGATTTTTCTTTATTTTACAAGTAAAAGAAAAACATATAGGGACCTGCCATGAGCCCCGGGAAATAAGACAAAGTTGGGGCTTTAACAACAAGAGAGGATTAATAAGATCACAAACTTAGGTCAAAACAAATGTAACTACAGCTATAAAGTGTAAAATAAAACATGTTCCTCAGCTTACTGTCTTGAAATACAAAACCTTGTTCTTTACTACAACCCTATACACCACATCTCAATGGAGGCCCACGGACACCACTCAGAAGTAGTACGGCTATTCCTTTCACCAATATGTCTTCTTCCTCCTCAATGGCGGCCGGTGGATTTATTCACTGTAGTTTATATGTGGGGAACAAATAAACTACCAACATTTAAAGGCACTAAAACCACATATAGACAAGACCCACACATTGATGTTCAATCCATGGTACCACGGAAATTAGGCAGATCATTTGACAATGCAGCACATTAGGCTTAAGGTGAATTAAATAAGCATAGGCCTAGCATAGTTTCATTCTTATTTTTTAACAACTATTTTGATGGCGACTAGGCTGTTTCTCAAAAAACATTGTACTAAATTTGTAGTAAATTAAAACACACCACCTTTTACTGGCCTTTCTGACAGGTATTCTAAATCCTTATTATACCCGATATATGCAGTCAGTCTCTCCTCCAACCGCACCAAGTAAAAGACAAGAGAAACAAAATAAAGATTTTCCTTTGTCACTTTTTCTTCATGAACCGTTCATTGTTAAAAACATTGTTTTTTTATTTTCCTATTTTTATTTTCTATTTCATTTTGGAAACTTTTTTTTACCATTCATCTTGTATTTTTCCCTTGTATTATTATATATTTGTTTCTTTCTTTTTTCTTTTTTTTGTTAGTGGGGCACGGCCACTGTTTCTCCACCTCCTTCCTTTCTGTGAACATGCTGTCAAACCTGTAAACATTCTCTGGAACAGTGGTACATGGGACCAACAGTGTCTTACTGTATGAGGGATGCTGACAAAATATTACATCAAGATAGTATGTAGTTAATGTTTCACAGTTCACAGAATATTTATGTATTGGTTTAAAGTCTCTAGGTCTCATGACCTTGAAGCTATTGAAATTCAATATTGTTTTTATGTAAATATAATATAAAATATTTCAGAGACTATGCAATCAAAGTAGGAGGTGTGCTTAACTTAGGATATATCACAGAACAGTTTAAATTAGTTTAAAGTCCCGGCCCTGTGACCTCGAAGCTATGGAAATTCAAGCATTATTTTTCAGGAAAAATAATATAAAATATTCTATAAATAAAATTAAAAAGTGTGCTGTATGTGTGACACCCCACTGAGTATTTTATATAAGGTTTTGAGCCTCTAGGTCATGACCTCGAAGCTACTGAACTTAAAATGTTATTTTTTATGGAAATGCAATATTATATAATATTTCAGATACTTTACAAATAAAATAAGAGGTGTCTGTCACTTGGGATATATCACAGAATATTTTAGTATTGCTTTAAATTCATTAGGTCAAATGACCTCGAAGCTAATTAAATTCGAACATTATTTTTTCAGGAAAGAATAAAATTTTGAAAATACTTAATGAATCAAGTAAAATGTGTGCCTTATGTGGTACACCCCACTGAATATTTTTGGTATAGGGTTTGGGCCTGTAGGTCTCACAACCTCGAAATTATTGAAACTCAAATATATTTTTTATGGAAATATAATATTAGAAAATATTTAAAAAATTAAAGAAATGGTGTGCCTTTATGTAGTGCACTCCACTGTGCATTTTGGTATGGGTTTTGGGCAACCAGGTTGGAGGACCTCAAAACTATTGAAATTCCAATGATTTTATGGAAATATAATATGATTAAATATGTCAAATACTTTATCAATAAAGTAAGTGGTGTGCGTCACTTGCAAAATAATACAGAATATTTACATTTTTAAATATAATATTTAAATCTATTGGTTAAGATGCAACTGAGATTTTAAAATACTGCAAACGGTCATTTATTAACGGTCCCTAAAAAACTCACCTTAGCCTGGAGGTTGAATGTCCGTTGAATATCCAACGTGAAACTTTAACACGGTCACTCATCGTGGATGTACTTTCAAGCCTTCAGAAGAACCTTTCAGCCAACCGACGGCCATTCGATTTCTTTTTCTCAAGAGAAGTGGATAACTGCCTCAGCAGTAAATTTAGGAATAGAGCTTGATCACTGGCACTATTCACAACCAACGCCACAAGCGCGTAGCTATGAACAATAAAACAGGTAAGCTACTGTCTGATCTCAACGTTTTCTTTAGCCTAAACCGGCTGTTTTAATTGATGTAGAAGATTTAAATTGTATGATAATTAGCTTATGTCCGTTTGTTGAATAGGCTTGATGAATATATAGTGGTGATTCATCTTTCAGATTAATTTAATCACTTTTACTCACTCACTTTTATTATTTACATTACTTTTATGAATAGGCCTACGGACAAATTGTACAGGATTACAGAAAGACCATTATTAGTACAGTTGGACGTTCTATCATTTAATGTTACCAGCATGGACATCCAGCACAGTGACTACTTGTTTCTGCATTTTAGAGATGATAACGAGAACACGGCAAGCATTACGGCTGGTCCTAGGCATGCTCTTCCTGTCCGTGCTGCTGGCTGCTTTGGGAATGTACACAACTACTCGCACAGAGAGTTTGAGTATCACTGGTTACTTCTCTGAATAGAATAGAATAGAATAGAATGCCTTTATTGTCATTATACACAGGTACAATGAGATTAAGCAACCACCAAACAGTGCAGTACAGATTAAAACAGGAATAAGATAAGATAAAATAAAATAAATAAAAGTATAAAATAAGATAAGATAAGATGGGTACGTAGTCCCGATAAAAATATATCCACATGTCTATGTACATTGCAGTAAGAAAATATCTAAATCTATGTATGAAATTCACAGCTGAAAAATACGTCTATACAGGTATTGCACGGAATTAACAGGTATTGCACGGAATTAAATAAATATACCTATATGACTATTGCACAGGGGTTACAAATTTGAGTTCAGCAGGGTTATTGCCTGGGGAAGAAGCTGTTTTTAAATCTGTTTGTTCTGGTCTTGAGGCACCTGTAGCGCCTCCCGGAGGGCAGCAGGGCAAACAGACCAGAGCTAGGGTGAGAGCTGTCCTTTTGGATATTTTTGGCTCTGCAGAGGCAGCGAGAGGTGTAGATGTCCGTTAGGGAAGGGAGAGAGCAGCCGATGGTCTTTTGTGCTGTCTTTATGACTCTCTGTATCCTCCCCTTGTCTGCTACAGAGCAGCTGCCATACCACACTGTGATGCAGTATGTCAGCAGGCTCTCGATTGATGAACGGTAGAAGGTCAGCAGTAAGGTGGAATTCAGCTTGTGCTTCCTGAGGATTCTCAGGAAGTGTAGCCGCTGCTGAGCCTTCTTGATGATGGCGGTGACGTTCTCTGTCCAGGAGATGGTGGCCGAGATAGTCACGCCCAGAAACTTGATGGTGCGAACACGCTCCACACTCTCGCCGTTGATGTAGAGGGGGGCTGGGTCCGTGCGGTGCCTCCTGAAGTCAATGATGATCTCCTTGGTTTTCTTGGTGTTTAGAACAAGATTGTTCTCAGAGCACCAAGCAACCAGCTTCAGGACCTCCTCTCTGTAGGCCGCCTCATCAGCCCTGGAGATGAGACCGACCACCGTGGTATCGTCCGCAAACTTGACGAAGAGGTTGTCCTTGTGGGCCGGCCTGCAGTCTTGGGTGTAGAGGCAGTACAGGAGGGGGCTCAGCACGCACCCCTGTGGGGAGCCGATGCTCAGCGTGCGGGTTGAGGAGAGGTGGGGGCCAAGTCTCACAGTCTGGGGTCGGGACGTTAGGAAGTCCTTTATCCAGGCACATGTGAGAGGGGAGGCCAATGGTGTCCAGTTTGTAGCATAACCTGTCCGGTATTATTGTATTGAAGGCTGAACTGTAATCCACAAAAAGCATCCGGACGTATCTCTGCTGCTGCTCCAGGTGTTCCAGCGCAGAGTGAAGAGCTATGGCTACGGCGTCCTCGGTGGATCTGTTAGCGCGGTATGCAAACTGGTGGGAGTCAAAGTCTGGGGGGAGATGGTCCTTGATGTGCTGCAGAACGAGTCTCTCAAAGCACTTCATAATCACCGGGGTGAGTGCCACTGGTCGGTAATCATTCAGGCTGGTGATGGGAGACTTCTTCGGCACCGGGATTATTGTGGATGATTTGAGGCAGGGTGGGATGATTGCCTGGGCCAGAGAGAGGTTGAAGATCCTGGTAAAGGTGGGGGCGAGCTGGTGAGCGCATGCTCTGAGCACCCTACCTGGAACCCCGTCTGGGCCGGTAGCCTTCTTTGTGTTGACTGTCTGGAGCACCCGCCTGACGTCGTGCTCCTGAACAGTGAGTGGGGTGGTGCGGGGCGGGGGAGGGGAGGTGGATGTGGTGATGCGGGGGCAGGGTGGGGGAGGGGTATTGTGGGAGCAGGGTGGGGGAGGGGGAGTGGCTGGAGCAGATGCGTGCTGCTGAGATGTTTCAAAGCGGGCAAAGAAGCCGTTTAGCTCCTCTGCCAGAGCAGCACTTTGAGCCCCCGTTGACGCCTCACCTCCTCTGAAGTTGGTGATGTCCTGGATGCCCTGCCACACCTCTCGAATGTTTCTGCTGGACAGATGGGACTCTATGTGCCTCCTGTGGTCTGCCTTAGCTGTTTTTGTACCTCTCCTCAGGTCAGCTCGAGCAGCACTGTAGAGTGCTCTGTCTCCTGACCTGAAGGCAGCATCACGGGCCCTGAGGAGTGCACGGACCTGGGGGGTCATCCAGGGTTTCTGGTTGGGGAAAACCCTGATGGTTTTGTCCATGGTCACATTCCCGATACAAAACTTAATATAGTCTAGTACCGTTCCTGTGAGTGTCCCCAGGTCCTGTTGTTCAAATATGTCCCAGTCTGTCTGTTGAAAACAGTCTTTGAGTTTGTCGAGTGCATCTTCAGGCCAGGCTGTGATGGTTTTTGAAGTGGGCTTGGCCCTACGTTTGAGGGGGGGTGTAGGCTGGGGGTAGCAGGAGGGAAAGATGGTCTGATTGTCCAAGGTGGGGGAGGGGTACAGCCCTGTATGCATGCTTGATGTTAGTGTAAACATGGTCCAGGGTGTTCTCCCCCCTTGTAGCACACTTGACATGCTGGTAGAACTTTGGGAGTACAGTCTTTAGATTGGCCTTATTAAAGTCCCCTGCAATGATGTGGACACCGTTGGGATGAGCCCGCTGTTGTTCATTTACGGTTTTGAGCAGGAGAGAGAGCGCCGTGTTTACACTGGCGTCGGGTGGAATATACGTGGCTGTGATGATCACGACACTCAGCTCCCTCGGCAGAAAAAAGGCCGGCATCTTACGGACATGTACTCCAAGTCCGGGCAACAGTGTTGGTCTATTATTGTCCCGTTGTTACACCAGTTGTCGTGCACATAAATACAGACTCCCCCTCCTCTGCTCTTACCGGACTCCTCGGTCCTGTCCCAACGCAATAGGGTCCGGTCTGCTAGCTGTACGCTAGCATCGGGAATGTCCGGGTGAAGCCAGGTTTCGGTGATAATCAGCACACAGCACTCACGAACATAGCGATTTGCGGCGAGTAATAGTTTCAGCTCGTCCGTTTTATGCACCAGGGATCTGGCATTGGAGAGGTACAGGCTCGGGAGAGGTGGCTTGTGTGGTTGTTCTCTTAGCCGTAGCATAGCGCCGGACCTGCGCCCCCGCTTCTGCTTCCTCTCTCTCCTCCGCCTGCGCCGCCTCCCAGACCCGACGACAATCCACGGAGAGCCCGGCGGTCTCGCAATGTCGTCAGGGATGTTGTGCGTGTGGTGAAAGTCACCCGAAACAGATAAATGGTGATTATTTCCGATATTCAAAAGCATCTGTCGGGTGTACTGGACGTTCGCATTGCCCATAGTGTACAAAAAAAAGAAAAAAGATAGAAAGGAAGGAGAAAAGAGCACTTTGGTGAAGAGCCGTAAGCCGCAGCGTCCTTGCGCGCCGCCATTTTGTTCCGCCATTTTGGAGTCATTTGGAGTTTTTGCACTCTGGAGTTATTGTGAGTGATTTTTCAAAGAGATAATAAAAAGTAGGTATAGATATTTGTTAGTATAGTTAGTGTAAGGTTCGGATGTTGTTCATTCATATATTTAAGTTAATTTACAAAAATATATTTACAATGTTTACATGTGTAGATATTTACATCAGCATCTTTAAAACAGTTATGATAATCTGTTGAATCTACCTCTGTGGTTTTCCTCACATTTACCTCAGGCTAAGTCTTTCTAGCCGCTGATTGGTTAATTCCGTGTGAGGTCAATTAAACAGGACAAAGTGGTGTTTTGTAAAAAAGCTGATGAAGTGGGAAGGAAAGTAAACTGCTACTTAAGAAAGTTACCCGTCTCCATCCTTTTTTATTAGAAAGAGTTATCCATCCATCACTTATATCAAACCTTCACGTTACATTTGGTGGCAGCGTGGCAAAATTTTTATGCTTTTGTGCATTTGGTGAGTTTATTACCCTGAACGGTGGATATCGTCGCATTGTGCAATCTGGATTTTTTTCTCTCATTGAGAGCAGCGGGTGAACTGAAAGCAATTAGTTTGGAGATATTATTGACTTTGGCAGTTTTTCTGCGTTTTGTGAATTTTTGGACATTTTTTTCTCCCACTGTGTCTGAGGGGGACAGCAAATCTGTGCATGAGCTTCAGCCGGCTCATACATCACGCCAAAGGTTAGTGGATGTTACAAGGACCAGTGCTGGCTCTTTAGCCCTGCATACTGTCCAGTGCCCTGAAAATTGATCCTCCGCCTGCTTTTAAAGGAGACGGGACAGAATCTTTCACAAGTTGGTTTCGACGCTTTGAAGTGGCAGTGCAGGCTTTGACTTTACCAATGCAGATTTATCTACAGTGATGGCCTCTATCCTTACTACTACAGTGCAGACATCACTCGTCTTGTGCTAGAAGCTTTTCCCGACTATGACCACAATGCACTGGAGGGTGAGAAATTCCGCCGTTTGGTTGCTGGCTTGAACCCGGCCTTACAGTCAAAAATTCATGAGATGGGTGCAGAGAACCTTGAGGACGCCGTGCGCATTGCCAGCCGCTGTGAGAGAGCACGTGCAGCGCTGCAACTGACCACAGCAGGATCCCCATACACTCTACCTTCCGAACAGGTAGCTATGGTTCGCCCAAAGCCTACTGATGAAAAACCTCTTCAGGCAGTTGAGCAACTGACTCTTACCATAACCAGCTTGAAACAGGAAGTACAGCATTTACAAGAGAAACATAGTTACCTTGTTCAGCATTTGGACTCCAGACCAGATCATCCACCTGTGATACTCGATACAATGCTCGCAGTTCCTCACCTTCCCCCTACCGTACCAGACGACACCCCAGAGACTATTCCTCACCAGAGCAGTATTATAGTCGTGATTCAGAGTCCCATTATGAATGTTGTCCTCCACCCCCTGTTCATCAGAGACGCAATGACTGGGACAACAATGATAAACGTGACCGGGGTCACTCTCCATCACGCCCGTCCTACCAGTACTCCAGGTATGGTCACCATGACAATAACCAACAGATACAGACGCAGTCCTAGTCCAGCTCCACGCTCAAATAGAGATGGAAGTCCACACACTAGCGGCAGTGTTCGATTCCAGTCTCTTGAAAGGCATGCACACTCTAGCTCCAGCCGTCAGGGAAACTTTCAGTGGCTGCTGTCGAGGGGCAAACATCAGCAACTACATCACAGCCCCAGAATGATACCCTATAGTTAATACTTGATCACAATGACTCACAACCTCAGTGCTCTGTTTACTCTAACATCGTTGCTTTTGTTGAAGGCATTGAAGTGTGCGCTTTGATTGACTCTGGCTCATTTGTCTCCATTATGAGTAAAAATTTTCGAAATTCTCATCCAGCATTTAAAAAACGCCCCATGACAGCGTCCTCTGTGCCACCTCGTTCAGTCGATGGACTGCGCCTGCACATCTTAGGCAAGTTAACCATTGGACTCGGAAAACAAGTATGGCAGCAGGAATTGGAATTCCAAGAGGTGCTTACCAGCCAGTCATATTAGGTTGGGATTTTCTGGAAAAACACCATGCCCTCCTCAATCTCAAAAACAAAGTGCTGCAACTGTGGGACATGAAAATTCCCTTATTGCCCAAAGGACATGAAGTGGCCGCTTGCTGTAATGTGTCTGTGTTAGCACCCACTAAGATTCCAGCTATGAGTGAAACCCTCATCACAGCCTGTGTGTCAGCAGCTACACCTGCTTCTCCTATGCCAACTGACTACTGTGGCGTTCTCATACCCAACCCTGCCTGTGACATCATCGTGGCACACTCTCTCAGTGAAGTTCAAAATGGCACAACAGTTGTTCGACTCTTAAATCCCTCCCGAGACGACATTGAGCTGCATCCTGGACAACACCTTAGTGAGTTTCATTCTGCTTCATCTGTGGACATCACACCAGTCAATGAAACATGTGCAACCTTACCTTGTGCAACCTTACCTGTATATGATGCTGCACCACCTATAGAGATAGATAAGGCAAACCTGTCCGCTTCTCAAGTTCAGTCTCTGAAATCACATCTTCATAAATACTCAACCGTATTCAGTAGACACTCAGAGGACAGAGGTCGAACAGGTATAATCAAACATCATATTCGCACTGGCGATGCTACACCAACTTAACAGCGAGCCTACAGAGTAACACCAGACCAGAGAGCTGAAATACAGACTGAAGTTGAAAACCTGTTGAAAGCAGATGTCATTGAAGAAAGCTACACTCCCTGGGCTGTGCCGGTGGTTTTGGTGCGCTAGAAAAATGTCACATGGCAGTTTTGCCTAGATTACAGGAAACTCAATGCGGTGACAATCAAAGATTCACACCCTCTTCCCAGAGTTGACGATGCTCTGTCAGGCTCTGCCTGGTTTTCTACAATGGACCTTCAGCATGGATATTGGCAAGTTGAGCTGGAAGAGACAGACTGTGAAAAAACAGCATTCACAACAGGCAGTGGACTTAATCACTTCAAAGTTATGCCAATGGGACTTACCAACGCACCAGCCACATGTCAACGCTTAATAGAGATGGTGCTTCGTGGCCTCCCTTGGAAAATCTGCCTAGATTATTTGGAAGATGTTCTCATTTACAGCCGCTCCTTCAGCGAACATCTCCAGCACCTGGAAGAAATCATGTCTAGATTTCAGTCAAGTGGCCTCAAGTTAAATCCATCAAAATGCTGTTTTGCCAGCGATCAGGTAAAATTTTTGGGCCATTTTGTATCCAAGAACGGTATTCAGCCAGATCCATGAAATGTGAAGAGTATTCAAGACTGGCCTACTCCACGTTCAGCAACAGAAATGAGAGCATTCCTGGGACTTTGCTCATATTACCACAAGTTCATCAGGAACTTTGCACATCACCGTGTTCCGTTACATGCACTCACTGAGAAAAATGCTCTCTTCCAATGGACTTTTCAATGTCAGGATGCGTTTGCTTACCTGAAACATGCCCTCTCCAGCCCTCCAGTGGTTGCATTCCCTGATTTCACATTGCCATTCTCCCTCTACACGGATGATTCATGTTCTGCTATCGGTGCTGTGCTAGCTCAGAGTCAGGGACATCAGGAGAAAGTAATTGCATATGCTAGCCATTTTCTAACCAAAGCAGAAAGGAAATGGTCAACCTATGATAGAGAACTCTGGGCTATTGTCTGGGCGGTGTGTGTCATTTTAGCCACTACCTCCATAAGCAGCTCTTTGTTATTGTTACAGACCACAAACCTCTCTTGGGTTTCAGAAAGATACCCATTGACAATGACAGAACTGGTCGTTGTGCATGCTGGGCTCTGGAACTTGATCCTTTTGAGTGGACGGTGATTCCCAAAGATGGCCGTAGCCACCTCAATGCAGATGCAATGTCACGTCACCCTGCTGACACCAGCCCTACAGAGCAGAGCACCTCCTGCACCACTCATGTCAGTGCACACCTTGACAAGAGACATTCAAGTCCTGGAAGTCCATCATCTGACAGTCCTGTCAGTTCTGTACATCACCACAACTCCAGCAGTGCTGATCCAAAGCCTGTTTCCTGTAACCAGACTTTACCACAGCCTGCTGGTCCAGACTTACAGTGTGCTAACCAGGTCTCTTCCGCATTTGTGCTTCAACTCCCTGAAGAAGATCTTAAAATGGGACAGCAACAAGATGCCATACTGTCAAAGGTAATTTGCTGGAAGGTTAAATGTCCTCTCCGGGAACAATCACCTTATTGTGGTGGAGAGGTTTGTGTGTCCCTATGAACCTGGGGCCTGTGTTGTCTGGAACCGTGTGTTCCTGGTAGGGTCTCCCATGGCAAATTGGTCTCGGGCAAGGGGCCGGACAAAGAATGGTTCAAAAACCCTCATGGATAGAACTATAAGAGAGGATGATACCCGGCCCGGAGGAAGCCCGGGGTCCCCTTCTGGAGCCAGGCCCAGGAGGAGGACCCGTCAGCGAGCGCCTGGTGGCCGGGCTTGCCACGGAGCCCGGCCGGGCATAGCCCGAAAAGCAACGTGGACAACACCAACATCTCTCCTTCTCCGTCCCGTGGGCTCACCACCCGCGAGAAAAACCAAGGGGGTCGGGTGCGCTGCCAGAAAAGTGGCAGTGAAGGCAGAGGTTTTCGACGGATCGGACCCGAGTGGCAGAGGCTGGCTTTGGGGACGTGAAACGTCACCTCTCTGGGAGGGAAGGAGCCGGAGCTTGTGCGGGAGGTGGAGCGCTACCAGCTGGATCTGGTGGGGCTTACCTCTACGCACAGCCTCGGCTCTGGAACCTCACTCCTGGATAGGGGTTGGATTCTATTCTTCTCCGGAGTTCCCCAGGGTGAGAGGCGCAAGGCTGGTGTGGGGATACTCACAAGTCCCCGGCTAAGTGCCTCTATGTTGGAGTTCACCCCAGTGGACGAGAGGGTCGCCTCCCTACGCCTGCGGGTCATGGGGGGGGAAACTCTGACTCTGTGCCTATGCACCGAACAGCAGTTTGGAGTATTCGGCCTTTTTGGAGACCCTGGATGGAGCCTTGTATGGGGCTCCTGAGGGGGACTCTGTAGTCTTGCTGGGGGACTTCAACGCACATGTGAGCAATGATGGAGACACTTGGAGAGGCATGATTGGGAGGAATGGCCTCCCTGATCTGAACCTGAGTGGTGGCTTGTTATTGGACTTCTGTGCTAGTCATGGAATGGCCATAACAAACACCATGTTCGAACATAAGGATGCTCATAAGTGTACCTGGTACCAGAGCACCCTAGGCAGAAGGTCGATGATCGATTTTGTTATCGTATCATCGGACCTGAGGCCATATGTTTTGGACACTCGGGTGAAGAGGGGGGCAGAGCTGTCAACTGATCACCATCTGGTGGTGAGTTGGGTCAGGTGGCGGGGGAAGCCTCTGGACAGACCTGGTAAGCCCAAACGTGTAGTACATAGTTGACATACTTGAGCTTCCCATCACAGTCGTGGCAACAGGTATGTGCTTGTTGTTCAAGATTATTTCTCCAAGTATGTCAACCTCTATGCCATTCTAGACCAGCGCTCCACAACAGTTGCAAAATGTTTGTTTGAAAATTTCATCTGTGAACATGGCATTCCTGAGATGCTGCACACAGATCAAGGACGTCAATTTGAGTCGGACTTAGTGAAACACCTGTGTCAACTGCTGGGGATCCAGAAAACACGGACCAGCCCTTATCATCCTCAGTGTGATGGCATGATTGAGAGATTTAACCGCACACTCATTGATCGGTTATCCAAGTTACTTTTTCAGCAGCCTGGTGAATGGGATGACTGCCTCAATCAAGTTGCTTTGGCCTACAACACTAGCCCTCACTCTACAACAGGTTTCACTCCATTCTTCCTCACACACGGTCAGGAAGCCAGGATGCCTGCCAACCTGCTGTTTCCTAATAACACACCATCATCATCTACCCCAGGTTCTCCTGCTGACTGTGTTGCGAAGTTGACCCAGAAACTTCAGTCAGCCTTCGGCTGTGCTGCATGGAACAGAGACTGTGCCTACAACCAGCAGAAACAACAGTATGACAAATCTGTTAAGCACACTCCCTATGTTTCTGGAGACCTTGTGTGGTTAAATGACCCCACCACATCAAAACAAAAACTCGCTCCTCACTGGAAAGGCCCCTTTGAAATGTTGGAGTGCTTCGGATCTGATGTGGATTCTCCTGTAGTGGCATACAGGATTCATTACCTCCTGCATCAGTCTGACAGGTCCCAGATTGTCCATTTCAACCGTCTCAGACCTGACAATGCTCCTGTGCCGGATCATGGACATAAGACACCTGATGATGACTCATCTTTGCAGCCTCAACTCCCTTGCTTGACTGCATTGTCAGGTGCTTTGCCCTTTAAACCTTCACAGTCTGCCGCAACGAAGACCTACAATGTACCTGGCTGCGGCCGTGCCCCCTCATTGGCCCCTCAGATCTGCCAGCCACAGCCCCAACTTCAGCCACAGCCCCAATCCCACTCTACGCCAACCCCTTCTCCTTGGACTCCGTGTTTGTCTGCTCCCCCTGCTGGCCAAGTCATGGTTAGGCAGTCCCACTCTGTCCCCTCTGCCACTCCTGATCAAGGCTCTGGCCCTTCACTACATCTCAGCAGACGTCAAGTTATACCTCCCAGATACCTTGTGGACTATGTTCTCAAGTGAGACTGTCGAAATTTTTTTTTTTTTTTTTTTTGTAGCGCTCACTTGTTTTGTTTATTTATGCAAAACGGCGACGTTTCTTTTGTGAGGGTGGGAGGAAATGTAAGGTTCAGATGTTGTTAATTCATATATTTAAGTTAATTTACAAAATATATATTTACAATGCTTACAGTTATTCACTTAGTTGTTTATATATTTACATCAGCATCTTTAAAACAAAGTTTGCGTGTTCTCCCCGTGTTCGCATGGGTTTCCTCCGGGTATTCCGGTTTACTCCCACAGTCCACAGTTAATTGGTGACTCTAAATTGAACTTAGGTGTGAATGTGAGTGTGAGTTGTTGTCTGTCCCTATGTGTCAGCCCTGCGATAGACTGGCGACCTGTCCAGGGTGTACCCCGCCTCTCGCCCTGTGTCAGCCCTGCGATAGACTGGCGACCTGTCCAGGGTGTACCCCGCCTCTCGCCCTGTGTCGGCTCCAGCCCCCCCGCGACCCTGCAAAGGATTTGCGGTATAGCTAATGGATTGATGGATGGATCTTTAAAACAGTTATAATAATCTGTTGAATCTACCTCTGTGGTTTTCCTCACATTTACCTTAGTCTAAGTCTTTCTAGCCGCTGATTGGTTATTTCAGTGTGAGGTCAATTAAACAGGACGAAGTGTGGTGTTTTGTAAAAAAGCTGATGAAGTGGGAAGAAAAGTAAACTGCTACTTAAGAAAGTTACCCGTCTCCATCCTGTTTATTATTAGAAAGAGTTATCCATCCATCACTTATATCGAACCTTCACGTTACATTAGTATTTGTTAGTATTTGCGAACTGTGTGAAATAGTAACAGCCCTGTTAAAGTTGATAACAGATTACACCACCACCACTTGCAGGCCTAACTGCATCCATACGCTTCAGGCAGTTACTCATCATTCTCTTACAGTGCTGTCAAGGAATTCTGGCTCGATCCTTCATGCCAACTGATTCCACTTATCTGGGTCTGTAAACATTAACTGAGCATCTCAGGTTCTGATAGAACATAATTATTTTTATGAACTGGAATGATCTGTTTTGGGCCTTTAGAAGTTTTAGACATAAATATGAATATATTTATAACATAATATGTTCTATCAGAACCAGAAGAAGCCAATTAACTTTAAAAAATGGAAAGTTATCCAGGTCCTGATGCAACGAAGCCTCTATAAAATATAGTATGCCTCCACCACAATGCTTGAGGTCATTGCCATTTGACATTTAGACCCAAGTATCTCCCCCGGGAGTTCGGCCAACTTGCTTTTACGCTTGTTTACATCCCACCATCTGGCAACGTCACATGCGCATCACTGTATCTCCTTTTGCAAGGAGATGATAATCCCCACAAAAACTGTCAAGGTATTTTGTAACAATAAGCTCTTGATCACAAAAGCCCTGAAAGTCACACTCAACGAATAGAAAATAGCGTTTCAGTCAGGACAAACTGTTTATTGCAGTTACATGGTAATACATTGAAAGTTGGCGTCAAGGGTCTGCTGTTATGAATTACTTTCCTGCCCAAGGTCATGTTCCCTACTCAGTCTAACTATTGGTAGGGAGCAGATATCTGCAGATTCCCCCTAACAGATACTGAACAACAGACTCAAAGTAGGTGGAGGCTGGGGTGGAGGTGAGTGCAAAGCGGCAAGCAGGAGCATAGTGTGTAGGCAGTAGTAAGCAGTCAGCGGTGCCTGACCTTATTCATATCTACTGATAATTACTATTTAATTATGAAAAGCACATCCTTTGGGTGGACACGTTAAACAATTTTAAGTTGCACTAGTATGTTGTCTGTTGTCTGTCTACCTACGTATGTGTTGGAAGTTCCCAACGAAAAAATAAAGCTATTTTGAATTTGAATACCTAGTCGTTACTTCAAGGCTTTAGTCACTTCCTGGATGATTTTTTTCTTCCTCTTGAAGAGATATGTGCTGGATGGTCACTTTGGGTTGATTCAAAGTTGTTCTAGACTGCAACACACACACACACACACACACACACACACACACACACACACACACACACACACACACACACGCACACACACACACACACACACACACACACACACACACACTTTGCCGCTACCACCTGATTTTAGCATTTTTCTAAAATCTTAACATGGTCTACTGGTGACGTCCGGTAAACTTCCCTCTGGCATAACTGAAAGCAATTTTGCCTGGAGGAGTAGGCCAAAATTCTTCCACAGCACTGTTTGAGATTTATCAATAACAACAGGAAGAATTTGGTTGCGGTTGTAAACCCTTATTGAGTCTACTAAACTTTGGCTTTGTGTGCAGTTCAAACACAGACATTAACACAATTTTAAGTACATGTTTCCCTACATGCAAGTCATAATAAAAAATCAAATTCATATATATTATGACAATATAATGTACATCCTTACATAACATAAAATAAAATAAATGGTTATGTTCACAGAAACATTTTAATCTCAAAATTGTTTCGACTTTTTTTAATCTTAAAATTACTTTTAAGAGTAATTTTGGATCACTTAATTAATTGGAGCAAATTGCTGTACATTAAGCCTAAAATAATGTATAGCGCAATTTGTATAGAGATTAATTATAAACAAAACTATTAATTTAATAGTTGGAAATGAGAGCTTTCATTGTCGTTTTGTTAAAAGTTGTTGAAAGTTTGTTTAAAGTTGCTGACTTTCTAAAATAACAGATCAAAAGGTTGTGTTATGTAATGTAAAAGTGTTTTGGCCAAAACTATTCATCTAATAATGAACTAAAACAAAGTTTAATAGTTTTTATTTTAATGCATGTACCTATTTGTATATGAATACAGTTTGTATTCAGAATGAAAAAAAAAGTTTAGAATGGAAAATAAATTAAATAATGACATGGTAAAATAAGTGATATTTGCAGCCATGCTATCATACTGATGCTCACTGATGAGTTATTGAAGATGTCACCCAATGATCAGAGTGTAAAGTTACCCTTACACTGATGGATGGCCTTTTCTTTCAATGTTATGTTTTGTTTCCTGCAGTTGGCTTTTGGATCCTTTCTTGGAGTACTTGGGCTCTGCCTGGAGGAAAATCGTGTACAGCTGGTATACATGACATTCCCATCCATTTGTCCTCACTCTTATGAAAGTCCTTGTTTTCTATTGCAGACATGCCACTTTACCATGGGCATCCTCTTTCATTTTCTGGGATAGTTCAAATTTCCAATAGATATAGACTTGGTGGATATCAATTAGAAGGTGGTTCCGGCTCAATAGATTATGTTCATGTTACATGATTGAGCACTTAAACAGCAAATTTTGCTTGTGAGAATTGTTAATCAAGGACAGAACAGAATTTAGGGCAATTATTTTAAAAAGCTATAGATAGCTCTAATTGGGCTTCCAATGCATTTGAACATGGTTCAGCACTACTCTACCAAATAGAATACAAATGTTAGTGTTCTTGTTCATTTCACAAAGCATGCACTAGATCATTATTCCAAGCCACTAACTGTAGTCTGAACAGATCATACATTTTATTGATGACGTTATGGTAGTCATTTCCAGATGAAAGGAAAGTGGAAGAGTAATATACTGTAGTTGCATTTGCAACAAACATTTGGCATTTATTATCAGTTGGTTTTGTACACAGCCTGAGGTCTCAAATAATGCCCTTTTCATTACCGTAATTAATCATTATTATTTGTTCTTCTGTGAAACAAAAGTTTTACAATTTAATTAAAATTTATGGTGTAGGAAAACATGTTATTTTCTTTTGGACAATATTATGACAATCTATTTGGGGCCTTATTTTTACATTCCATACCAAAGGAAATCTCCACTTTAGGTTTTGCTGGATGAGAGGTTACCTGTTGTTTAAAATAACCTTATAACAAATTGTATTGCATCTGTCAAGGTCAGACCATATGGACTCTTATGAATTGAATGATACGAATAAAAAAATGACAGGACCTTCATGGGTGATGCGTTGATGGACTGAAATTGATTTGGTCTTGATTATTCACGACAGTTAATTTCTTATTGACTATTCTTATTGTGCATTAGTTACTAAATATTGTAGTGGGAGCATCAAAGATGGTAAGTCTCAGTTTTTTACTGTTTAAATGGACCATAATGTAAGATTTGGAATATTTCTTTGTCTAGCATTGTTGTATCACTCAGAGGGATTTTACCAACAACATGAAAAAGTGAAATCTGTGCCTTGTGCATTTTCTCTTGTTCACTTAAGTTTTGACAACACATCTACCCTGTTTTACAAGCTGTTCTTAATCACAGTGATTTATAACAGAAAATTTAAGTCAATGATTATGGACTCAGGCTAGAATAAGTTAGAAGAACTCCTGCAGCAGCCATGACAACAGCGGAATGTTACTATCCCTAGCCAATAACAATAGCTAATAAATGGATGGTTAATGAGCGATGGGCGTAAACTTGAGTTCAGGACTGAAAACGAAATGTGAGTTGGAAGGAAAGAAATATTGAATTATGAAAAAATATTTCATAAATTAATGAATGATTAATACAAATTAATAAACATTCTAATATAATATTTTGTGTGTTTAATTTTTTTTAACTGTGCTTCATAGACACTAAGGAATCACACAAAAATGTATAATTGTCTACATTATGGCCCTTTAAGGAGCACTTTGTTAAGAACTGTAATATGAAGTGTTTTTGAACAATTTTACTTTTTAAATTTTAAACTGACAAGCTATGGAAAGTTTTATTTGTCAATAACACCTTTCATGCTGTTCATCAGCTTGTGGCTGCGATTATCTTCCTCAGTTTTGGAATCATTGCATCCTTTCTGTGCCTTGTAGTGGATGGGATCTTTATTGTTCTCAACATGGTGAGTTATCAACACTAACACACAATGTTCAATAATTGATAGAATCTCTTTCACATTGATTATCAAAAATAATAAAACACTATTTAGTCACGCACTCTCTTGATGTTTATTCTAAAGAATTTGAATAAGTAGAACAAACTTATTTTACGACAACTGTCCCAAGTGGCAATTCATGTTTTAATATTAAATACAGCATAAACAGACAGGCATTCATGATTTCTTATGAAGCTGCCCTTGACAGCATTGGAGTAACATAGGGTACCCATATTAGGGGCCCCAGTATGAATTGTGGAACCAGGCAGTTTGTTGATTTTTATTATATCAAAATATATATTTTTCATAATTCTATAGTTTTCCCTTTACATTTGTACCCTGAGATGAAGATTTGTAGCTAGCATACTCATGCTGCCTTTTGTAAACATAAACCCCTGCACCATTGGAAGACTGCCTTTCAGATTAATATTTTGGAAGATAGATCCATAGAATGAGATGTACGTGTTGTCCTTGACATTCAAAGCAAATGGTCTTTACTATCAGATGTAATAATTTATAGACATGTTTTTAACTCAGTAACTTCTTTGATTGCCTTTGCAAGAAAACAAGGGATTTACTTTTTGTGTAATATTAAACAATCGTTGTCCTTTAGAGAGGTTAGACTTCAACATTTACATTCTGTGACCCATTGTGAACAGTCAATCAGTACCGGTCCAAATTTAGTAAATGTTTTTGTCATAAAAAATTTGGGATGTGGGAATTCAATGGTTTGGTAGTGAATCAGTAATTAAGCAAACCTGTGTCTGTATAGTTTGCACATCTTACCTATAAAAATGTGGGGAAATGAACTCGCTGTTTTCAATTTCTAATCTAAATTGTTTTGTTTTTATATGCCTGTTTAGGATTCATAAAACATGATATATTTCAAAGTACTTGAGTTTGGAGCAAGGTCTAATAAAGGATTATAACAAATAAAAAACTACTGTAAAATAATATAAAAAAACAATCATAATAAAAAACTACTGTAAAATAGTATAAAAAAAAATCACAATAAAAAAACATGCTCTTGTGCCAGCGGGACGTATTACTGCTCTAAAAAACAGATGCTGATGCAGAACAATGATTTATTAAACGATTTAAAAGGCACTAAGCTGGAGTCATCTAAACTATACACTATCTTTCTCTCTCCGTTTATCGCTCTTTTTGACAGGATGTGCGTCCACTCAGAGCAGAAAGATGTCAATTTTACACCAGTGGGAGCAGTTACATCTATGAGAATTACTATACATCTGTAAGTACAAGTTTGCAGATGTGCTTCAATAGAGCTCCAATAAATATATATATTTGGTCCAGGACTCTTTAAAGTTGATGAAAAAAAGCCAATTAATTAGGATATTTTTGCAAATACTGATACTACGGTGGCCCTGAGAGGCCAACACACTGCAACTTCAGAAAACACATGCAAATAGACCAAACACAAGCAAATTAAACATGAGCTAATACTCACATGCTAGAAGTAGATGCAATACATTTGCCACAAAAACGTACTTTGCATTTATTACATTCTCAAATCGTTTTGGATTTTGGTCTCATATAGGTGTAGATTATTCTTTATAATCCTTTTTAAGCACTCTGTAACTCTGTTAAGAATGTATAAAAGATCTTATAAAGTACGTTTTTCTTTATTAATTGTAAATGTGTGGCTTCTCTTGCAGGTCCCATGTCAGAGTCTGAGAGAGTCTTGTAGTATGAGGGTGCGCAGTGGGACCTGCTATTGCTGTGACCTGTATAACTGTGCCAGGTGAGTTTACTGCACTTCTTTCTCTCCCTGTCTCACATGTGGAAACACACACACACACACACACACACACACACACACACACACACACACACACACACACACACACACACACACACACACACACACACACACACACACACACACACACACACACACACACACTGTCCATCAGGATGGAGGAGGACATTACTATGTTACAGCTGCTGCCGCCACGGTTGTTTTGTGTAGCTTGGGAGGCCGATACAGAAGCAGCATACTGGGCTGTAGTTGGGAGATACGTGGTCTGTGATTTTGAAATTCTAATGGCAGGAAGTTGATTCTGGATATGTCTTTCAGCTCTCATATTTTCAACTGAGTTTGATTTGCTGCGGGAGATAATCTACATGGTCAGACAGGGAAGATGCCGTTTGGCTAGTCCAGTATTTATTAATTTCGGACAAAATCTCCAAGGATAGGCGAAATATATTTTTACAGAGACACAAACACCTACACAAAATAGCGTGTCAGTATGCCATCAGGCATTTAAAACGTACGAGCCATTTCTGTACTGTGAATGTCTGGCTCCTTATATCACGTTTTACAGTGGCGGCTACCTGAACAACTACTATGAGTTTGTGGGTGTGGAAAGCTGCCAAGACGTGCTGACCGTGTACATGCTGATCTGGGTCCAAATCTGCTTGAACCTGTTAGCCTTCTTCATGGGCATTCTGACCACTGCAGTGCTGGGCAGCATCAAGCACTTGGTGAGACATCATTTAACAAACAAATAATATACGAAAGCAAAAACAAAGTAATTTTTGGCTGATAAAAGGACTTTGCCAAATTCAAAACATTGAAGCAACTCATGAAACTGCTAAAACAACAATGCCATGTTCCAGCATTGACTAGATGGAAGAAATACATAGTTTTTAAAGTTGTGCAAAAAAGATTGGCATAGTTAAATTTTTGGGTAGGCCTAATTTATTTGTTCCTGGGAACATGAGCAGTGCTGTTATGTGTTTATAAAGTTATAATATGTTATTCATTGTAATTTCTTTTTATTATTTTTGGTATTCTACCCAAGTATACAAATATATATAATAAAAAAGAGTATTAATATATTACAAATACCTTTTGCTTCAAGGAACTAGGAGCATTTTAACATAAATTGTTAACCATTGCAAAGAAGAATGCAGAATGCTCGTGGTCACTGCATATTACAAGCATGATCAACAACTAAACACTAGTGCTGCATTTCAATAGCCATTCAACATGCGAAAATCTGAAGTGAACTTGGTGAGATCGACCCTCGGAGGGCTGAGGGAGCGAGTGAACAACGATGGTCTCCTCAGAGGTGTATATCACCCACAATGCATTGCTTTTGTGCATTTGGTGCAAGAGGATCCATCAATGGTTAGGTGGCAGTAATGCACGTAAAACTCCAGTTGCTCACCACTGAAGGAGAATATTAATAAAAAGAGGAAGATATCATAAACCCCTATCAATAAAAGTTAGGATAATCATGAATCATATTACAACAGAAAAACATTTTAATTTTTATTTATTAGAAACTGACACAGCTGATTGCAAAAGCCTAATTTAAACGAGTATGCAGGTATTTCCGATGATTTGTAAAAAGCAGTATAGCGCCAAGCCTATAACTGGCGGTCGATCAATGACAGTTTGGGTTGAAAGTGTACAAGGGCAGGTTTGTTCCATTTAAATCCCCTGACCAGTTTCCCTCTGTTCTCCAAGTGGCCTCTGCGCGACATAAGCTGTTACGTCATACCAAGGGCTGAGGGTAAGTGAATGAGGGGAAGTGGAACTATAATTGAAACACAGCTTAGGTATGGGCATCTCTTCCTAATTTAGTGACGCACTTCCTTGTGCAGGAAAACAAATCGTTTCGAGGGAGATCACGCCCAGCAGCAGACAACATTTACATTGAATATTGAGATGACAAGACGACTGATCTGAACAACAATTATTTTCTGTCTCCCAAAGACATTACAATGTGCAAAGTGTAGAAAGGTGTTAATTATACCTTATTACAAAAAAGTTGCCTTTAGTGGCTTTAATATTTTTTTTTAAATCTGACAACAGTCTGCCCTCTTAGGGTTGAAATTGTGTCATTACAGTTTGTACCTACAGTATTGGGCACTTGTGTTTCACAGTAAAGTTCATAGTCACCGACATTTTAAAATATGCAACACCCAGACAGCCTTCTGTCACACCCATCCTTCACCTGGCTTTCAATATAAATGTGGAGTTTGCGCTGCAGGGCTTGCGAAAGGTGTGCAATTTGTAGACTGAGAGAGAAAAAAGAGCAGTTGTAATCAGCGAAGTGAGTTTTTATATCTATGAATTGAATCAAATAGTAGGCTAAGTAGGTTGTTGCAGGAATAATTTGGTTATTTAGTATTGATTGGTTAGATAGTTTACTGATTAGTAGTTCCCTTTAAGTTGGATACTTGTTAACTTACTTATTATAAAAAAAATTCTAGCTTAATTAGCTTTATTTTATTACTTGGCAGTATGTTACACGTGTACAGTATTGCACAAAATCCCCACCATCAATTTCAAATGAATTGTCAGAAGCGTAAGTGCCATTAGACATGCTGTCACTGCCCTCCATTATAAAAGGTAATTCTAGGCCAGCCAGGGGATCTGTATTATTAAAAAGGTTCACTCCCTGACCCCGCCCTCGAAAATGTTCACTGTCTCCCCTGAAGTTAGCGTCTTTCAAAAATGGTCAAGGAGTTGGGGATTAGGTCTGCTGGGTACTTCTGGTTACACTTTTAAGGTGCCCTGTTATGCAAATTTTCAGGTTCATAACTTTATTTAGGAGTTCTACTAGAATAGGTTTACCATTTAAATGTTCAATAAACAATTTATTTTTTCGAAACTGCCTCGATCTGCGGCACCTCTATTCACCCTCTTAAACGCTCCGTTTTAGCTCTTGTCTCTTTAAGCCCCCCCCCCCCCCCCCCACGAGTCTGCTCTGATTGGCCAGCTGGTCAAACAAAGGAATTTGCCTTTGCGCTGATGAAACCAGCGTTTTCTCGACATGGCGAAACCACTCGGCCTCCGCTCTGACTGGCTTTGGTTGAGGGCGTGCCAAACATTATTCAAATGTGCATCTTAGTAACTTAGATCAGTTACGAAAAAAAACGCCGGACTACAAACAAGGCGTTTCAGGCAGTTCAGCAGCAGTGTTTTCTGTGAGAGAGAGTAGCTCCCTTTGGCGTGGACTATGGGCTTTGTAACTTTCCAAACCTTTTACATGCAAAAAAAGCTATATAACATACCAAAGGAAAGGGAAAACCCCAAAAAGCATAATAGGGCCCCTTTAAAATGATACTTTCCCCATTTTCGATTTTTGTTTTTATATGTTTTTCATCACATACCAATGCTCTATTTTACACAGTAGTTTACACATCTTTAATGTTTCACAATAAAAAAAAATGTAGTGTCAAACGAGTTGGGAAAATTACTCTCTATCGTGAGTAATTTCCTGAATTTTTTTAAACTACAGTCATTTCCAGCAAGGGACACGGCCTCAAGCGCTAGGAATTTAGTTCCATTCACTCTAATCCAAAACTGACAAGCACACCAAGTATGTACCGACTCTGTATTTCGCAGAGCAATATTGTGCAAATGAAGAGTTAGCTTTGGCATAGACTAAATTTATCTGACTTATGGCATGCAGGGAGGTATAAGGTATGCTGTAGTTCTAATACGTGTTCTTCTGTGTGTGTGTTGTGTTCTGTATGTTTGACAGCAGAGCAGCACACCCTCTATGTCCTCTAAGCTATCCTTGGAGGAAAGGGATCTTTCGTCTCCAACTGCACCGCTGTTGATGGACACCAGTTCACACACAGGACACCCGGTCAGTACCACAGCCAAATTTGCAAAAAAAAAATGTTATAACATTATTCAAATTGATTGATCAACCAGGCGAGTCCAGTGCAGTTCAGTTCAGTTTGGGACTTGCCGTTGTCTGACTGCTTTGCTCACATGGGCGCATTGTGAATCAGGGGGGAAGCATCAGATCAGGCAATGAACTAGTTTCTGTTGTAAAGCTGGCCTAAATTCACAAAGCTCACCAAATGAATACCAAGCCCCAGTTCACTCATCACTCACCATTCCATCTGTTTGCTTACGCCCCGTTAATTCTGGACAAGGCAATGCTTGCATTTCTTGGTCTCGAGTCAAGATAAACAAAATTGCATTTTTTGTTTTTCCCCAAATTCATCCAGTCAGGAGAACCTTTTTTTGTTTTTCCACCAATTTCTGCAACTATCCAGGGCTAGCCCTTACCTTTGTTACATTGTGTATTTTTGGAAATTTTAAAGGTAACCACAAATGAATCCAGTAAACCCTATTAAAACACAATAAAATAAACATCACCTTTTCAACCGCTTATCCTTTTCTACTTCTGGCCATCTATCCCTCATTTACTGCTACAAGAAACAAAAGTGTTTGTAAACTTATTCATTGTACGTTACAAATAATGAGAAGTTAATAATAACTGATAATAGGAGACAATAGAATTAATTGCTAAGAAGGAACAATTCAGCAAAACGCAAGAGTGAACATATAAGTTTTTTTGTTCTAAATTTAAAATTAGTCAGGCTTGGAGCAAGTCTCAGATCTTCTGGAAGTTGGCTTCAGCTATATAATAATAATAATAAAAATAATAATAATAGTAATAATAATTAAAGCTGCTGGCAACCTCTAGCAGGTCCTAGCTGTCTGCAAGGTCTTGAGATCGTGAAAACATGGAGATGGTCAAGGGCTTGTCAGAGACAAACTGGAAGTGAGTAAGGGAGAGAGATTGAGAAAAGTGCAACAAGTAAATGTATAATATATAAATGTGATTCAACAACCTTTTACGATGCCATTGTGATTTTTCTGATAGATATATGGACCTTATAGCTCCTCGTATGTTGGATGTGAAAACACCTTTGCTGAAGTAACCATATAAGCCTCAAGAGGCAGTGGGTAAAGTTTTATAAGGACAGTTTGACTGAGTTATAAGCATTTATGTGATAAGCCATGCCCACCAGGCCAACCATTGGTCCAATCACAATCGTCTTTTAGTTGTTGACTTACACTCTACCCTAGAGCATATGTAGGAAGTTTCGTGCTATTTGGCCATTCACATCAAGAGATATAAATATGTGGCCTTTATAACGCCCCCCAAAGGCTGATGTGAAAATAACTTTCTTAAAATGATCAATGATCTATCTATAGAGTCGGTATATAAAGTTGCATGAGGATTGGACTGAGTAATAACCATTCTTGTTGGAAGCCATGCCCTCATTGAATTTCACTGGCTTACAGCGGTCACGTGTTTTGGCTGGTAGGTTTGGTTTATATAACGATTACATATCCTGGTCCATTGATGCTACATACTTAGGTTGGAGCAGGTTGGACAAGCAGATCAAAAGTTCTGTAGGGTAGGTATCAGTGTTTTTTTACAAAATTCAAAGTGGCGGAAAATCTATCTGGCCAGACCTTGGTGGTTCTGAGGCTCTTTTGTTAATCATGTGGAGGTGAACCTGGGGACCAAATTTGGTGACCCTAGGTCATAAGGTGTAGGAGATATGGACTTTCAAAGTGTGAACATTTAGTTCACTTGTTAGAGCACTACCATGAGGTCAACTGGGGTCATCTTGGGTTTAGGAGTAGCGGTTACCAGTACCAACCAGCCTGCAAAGTTTGAGGCATGCAGAAGCTTACAGGAAATTGAGCAAAGGCAGGAAAATAAAAATAGAGTATAATAAACCGGTACAATAACTACAGTTAGGCCCAAAAATATTTGGACAGTGACACAATCTTCATGATTTGGGCTCTGCATGCCACCACATTGGATTTGAAATGAAACAACTACAACGGAATTGAAGTGCAGACTTTAAGGTTTAATTCAAGGGGTTGAACAAAAATATATGATTTAACATGTAGGAATTGTAGCTATTTTTATACGAACGCTCCTCATTTCAGGGGCTCAAAAGTAATTGGACAAATAAACATAACCCCAAGTAAAATGTTACTTTTCAATATTTTGTTGAGAATCCTTTGCAGGCAATGACTGCCTGAAGTCTGGAACCCATGGACATCACCAAACGCTGGGTTTCCTCCTTTGTGATGCTTTGCCAGGCCTTTACTGCAGCGGTCTTCAGTTGTTGCTTGTTTGTGGGTCTTTCTGCCTTAAGTTTTGTCTTGAGCAAGTGAAATGCATGCTCGATTGGGTTGAGATCTGGTGATTGACTCGGCCATTGCAGAATATTCCACTTCTTTGCTTTAGAAAACCCCTGGGTTGCTTTTGCAGTATGTTTTGGGTCATTGTCCATCTGTACTGTGAAGCGCCGTCCAATCAACTTTGCTGCATTTGGCTGAATCTGAGCAGAAAGAATATCCCTATACACTTCAGAATCCATCCGGCTGCTTCTGTCTTTTGTCACATCATCAATAAACACAAGTGACCCAGTGCCATTGGAAGCCATGCATGCCCATGCCATCACACTGCCTCCACCATCTTTCACAGAAGATGTGGTGTGCTTTGGATCATGAGCTGTTCCAATTCTCCTCCAAACTTTCTTCTTCCCATCATTCTGGTACAGGTTGATCTTAGTCTCATCTGTCCAAAGAATGCTGTTCCAGAACTGGGTTGGCTTCTTCAGGTGTTTTTTGGCAAAGTCAATTCTGGCCTTTCTAGGTTTGCACCTTGTGGTGAATCCTTTGTATTTAATCTCATGAAGTCTTCTCTTTATGGTAGACTTAGATACTGATACACCTACTTCCTGGAGAGTGTTCTTCACTTGAGTGGATGTTGTGAAGGGGTTTTTCTTCACCATGGAAAGGATTCTGCGATCATCCACCACTGTTGTCTTCCGTGGACGTCCAGGCCTTTTTGGTTCCCAAGCTCACCAGTGCACTCTTTTTTTCTCCGAACGTACCAAACTGTTGATTTGGCCACTCCTAACATTTCTGCTATCTCTCTGATGGATTTCTTCTTTTTTTTCAGCCTCAGGATGGTCTGTTTCACCTCCATTGAGAGCTCCTTTGACCGCATGTTGTGTGTTCACAGCAACAGCTTCCAAATGCAAACGCCACACCTGGAATCAACTCCAGACATTTTAACTGCTTAATTGATGACAGGTTAATGAGGGAAGAGCCCATGCAGCGTTGTTATTTTTTTTTGCAGCATTCCGAGTCAATTGTCCAATTACTTTTGGTCCCTTGAAAAAGAGGCGGCTACGTATTAAAGAGCTGTAATTCCTAAACCCTTGCTCCAATTTGGATGTGAATACTCTCAAATTACAGCTGAGAGTCTGCACTATAAGCCCATATTGATTATATAATTGTATCCTGAATATGTTTTCGTAAACAGCTAAAATAACAAAACTTGTGTCACTGTCCAAATATTTTTGGCCCTAACTGTATAAGGGTTTACCCCCTTGAACCCTTAATAATAATAATAATAATAATAATAATACATTACATTTGAGGGTGCCTTTCAAGACACTTAAGGTCACCTGAAACATTATTTATTTGTTGCGTAGTAACTAAACGCTGCTGCACATTTTTGAGTTTTAACTCTAGGAACTGTTAAGAGAAATAACTAGAACTAAATTCATTGAAGCCAATTGATGTAAACAGCCACCGCACTTACCTTTGTTAATCATGTAAGTCCACACTGCACATTTTAATCAGATATTGACAATAAGTTTCATGCCAGCCTTTATTCCCAGTACTTTAGATCTATTACAGTATTGAGCTGTGAATACATTATAGTAGAAAAAAAAAATAGCTTAACTAGTATAGTCTATTAAGACAACTAAGTGAGTGTCTCAAATGAATATCTCTTCCCAGACAGGCCTTATGTACTACTCCCCGGCTGCCGGGAGCAGCAACATTCAGAGTGAAATGACCCACCAGGACTCCAACCCGCGGCCCTTTGCCCCCTTGTGCAACCTGCTGCCATTAAAGGCCCAGGGTTTCTCCATCTGAGGTGGCACTGCATCCATTCATTCTGCTAGAATTTTACAGACAAGGACAGATTGATTGCTTCCGCTGTTTGCATGATATTTTGTCTTTAATGTCTGTAAATAATATATATTAATAAGTATATAAATAACTATGAATAAGTATATGAATAACTATGAATATGTACATTCTTCCTGTGGGGATTTTTCTGTCTATTACATGTGCCATACAAGCATTTCGTATAACAAATGTGGTAACGCTTTTTTGTTTTGCAAATGAAACATGGGTTCAGCCTGTCTAATTTTTAGACTTTCTGTTTTGTGGTCTTAACCAAACTTTTTGATTATATTCAGTCTCAATGCAGAGTGGTCGAATGCTGTAAGAATGTATTTGACACAGTGGAACGGGTGATTTTATCAGTTGGGAAAACTTAGCTTAAACTAAAGCAATGTTCCCATTTCCAACTCTTAAAATATGAATATATTGCCCATCAAGGTATACTTTTTCAATTGATTGACTGGTTATTCTCTTCTAAAATGTCTATACTTGAGCAAAGGACAACGGTTGTCAAGCCAGCAGTGTCCCAAAACTGACCCTCACCACAGGATCTAATAACCATGTAATTGGTTAATACAATTGACATTATTGATTGACCGGTAGATTAATCGTTTTCTAGTCTCAAAATAGATTGTGCAACACAGAATTCTGACATTCAACTCGAAACAGTCTGCTTTCAAAAAGAAACAAAGATAATCTGTAAGACAACTACTGGAGAGAAAGTGCTGAAAAACCCTGTGCTATAAAAATCACTGCTGTGTCAGAACAACTTAAGTAAAAATAGGAAAAGGCGACTGAAAATACATATCGCTGCTACGTTTGTTAGAGATTCAACGTAGGAACAAGCAGCTTGTCTTTGAAACTAATTTAGTTTAAACTACTCAGTCTGTAGCCTACTACACAAGTGAACTCCTTGTAAATGTTAAATTAACCAATGTTTTACATTATATTATATATTAGATTAACATCCATTTTGTAGTGCAAATGATTGTACTCTCAATTTGGTAATGTACCACATTATGTATGCCAAACAATTCACTCTTGCATTCTAAACTATCCATCTTTGTCGTTAGATCTCCAATATCAGAACTACCCTAAGTGACAGAAAGTCATGTGCAAATAAGACTAATCGAAAATATGTGCAAATCTTTGCAGTAAATAGTCTACATGTCTCTTTCTATTGAAAATGTATGTAGACTATTAAGTTCTATGACTATATTAAATACATGAAAGATAAAAAGCTGCTTTTGTACTCAAATTTGACCTGAATATCTACATTATCCAATATTATGAATGTGAAGGGTAGCCTATAATTTAGCCATCCATTTTTGAAGAGTAGGAATTAAGGGCAATTCTGTCATCATTGCTGAAATTAATTACAAGGTTTTACTGTCATTTAGACGTAGGCCGTTGTATTTAGGAAACAGGCCCTAAAATATTAAATTGAAGCCTTTCAAAAGAATCATCCTCCCTGGTTATGATATTATTTCAATACCCCAGCAATAAAGTTACCCTTCGAGGGACTTTAAAAATGCGGGTTTACTTAGCAGAAAGATTCATAGTATACAGTTTCTAGATGAGCAACCTACAGTTTAAATATTACGCAGTGGCATGAGGTGAAAATTAAAACATTCCAACCATTTTGAGTTTTGCGGCAGCCCACCGCTAGTTTGTGCAAGCAGAGGCCAATCGTGGCGCCTCGGTCTCTGACGCATCATCCCTCAACCATTAACCCGCGTCCAACAGCATCCAGCCCACTGCTTTTTTCCATTTCAATAACATTCATTTATTTTAGATGTCACAAAAACAAGTTTACAGACAGTAAAATTATTTAGACACAACAATTACTCTTAGTAGTTAAATCTACATTGGAAGTAATACAGTGAGGAAAATTTTTTAAATAGAATATATTTTTTTATTACATTAATCAGTAATAATAATTGTGCATTGGTTGAGAGATTAGTTAGTGTTCTAAAATGTTTACGTCATCGTCAGTTATAGCTAAGCAGCCGAATGCGTTTCCTTTCTATGCCTGTTTTCTGTCTCCCCCATCCGATTTTGACATGTGTGCAACAGCTCTCTCTTTCTCATTAATAGGGGACAAAAACGATTGAAGTAATATATGAGGAGGTAAATTGATATGTGAGGCAGAGAAATGGTAAAGAAATAAACAAATCAAAATAATTAGGTAAAATATTTAGGTAATTCAGGTAAAATATATTATTTCCCATAAGTATTTAACGTTTTTAACGTTAAAACGTTAAAATTCTAGTTAAACAAGGTTTTCCAGGACCGTATACCCCGTACCTTGAGGGTTTGCTGTAGTCAATATACTGTACCTGGTCTGTTGTGGGTTAATGATTATTTAGTTGTCATACAGTAATTGAATCTATCAATGTCCCTAATGCTTTAGAGGCAATAGAATAATCTCTATTTTGGAAAGTAAGCGGGAGAAAGGGCGGAGTGGAAAGCATAATGATTTGCAGATGTGCTAACTGAGTAAAAGCCTAGTTCAGTAAGCAATCTATGGACATACAAGGACTGCCTGGTGTGAGGTGAGCAAATCATTCTATTGTGACCATGTTCTGCACATGGCTTCCAATATCTGGCGCTCTGTTAGGCGATTTGAGGGACGTTGTCACACCTGGTTTTCATGTACACCAGGCCATCTGCCACATTGTGCCGTCCTCTAGCTTCTTTGCCCCAGGCTTCACCTGAAGTCAAAGTCAAGGAAGAGGCTTTCATCTGAGCAAAAGTTTACAAACATTCAGAAGATAAAATATAATGAAAACTTTGAAATATATTTGCTATTTTAAGTAACAGTTAACAGTAATAGGAGTTTCACCGCTAACTGCTTGGCATTTTCCTAAATGCATCATGACAATGCTGCATGTGACTGCTAAACTAATTTAGCCAACAGACACAGCAACTGTGGAAGCAGTGTGTCCGAATTCTGTTTGACCTTTATGTGTGTTTGAATTCAATTTTTTCTTACTAAGTCAACCTGTGCTGCCAGTTTAGTCTGTAAAGGACATTGTTGTATTGAAGGGCTATGAGGGTTAAGTTTAGCTCACTGGCTACTTCTGGACTCAAAAACAAGTCCACAGAAAGAGCGCAGGCCCTAGCATCTAGCAAACAGTTCAACTAGAAAGACCTTTGTCGGATAGGACTTAATTAGTTCATAGGCTAGCACAGACTTTGACATTGATCCTGTGGCACCACATATTTTGGGGGGACTTATAAAACATATGGAGCTGAGGAATCCAGTCCTCAGTAAAGTTGAAACTTTTATAAATGTAAGTGTTCCTTATAGTTTGAATTGGTGTGAAGAGAGTACAATTGTGGAATGTACATTGATGCAAACTTTAAAGGGGAGCAAAAAAAAAAAGGTCTTCGTTTTTGAGACAGACAATATTCTTAAAAGTGACAATAAAACATTGTTTTCAACTTCGCCACCTCTTTGATACTTAATAAGTACACAATGTAAAGTACCCAATAAAATGTATTTATTGATAAACATAGCAGCATGGTGACTCAGTGGTTAGCACCTGAGTCAAGGGCCTTTCTGTGTGGAGTTTGCATGTTCTCCCCATGTTTGTGTGGGTTTTCACTGGGTGCTCAGGTTTCCTTCCACCCTCAAAAAACATGCTCCATACTCCTACCAGTGCCCAAGTCTGCCGCAAATTGGCTGCTGTAGTATCACTCAGACCGAGTATTGTTACCCGTCTGTCCATTCGTTGTTCGTTCTGTGTACTTAATTGGCAACCATTTAGTGTAAAAGCGCATTGAGTCTTTGAGAAAAGCGCTAAAAACTTAATACAATTAATTATTATTGAAAGTATGGTCATGTCAACATCAAAAACTCAAACATGTATTCATCTAATGAGTTGCAAAATGAATAATACTATATTTCAGGTTAGAAACAATGTTGCAGTTTACTTGTAAAGTTTGGAGCTGTGCTTTGGGTCATTGACCTGTTGTAGGAGGAAATTGGCTCAAATCAAGCTCCGTCCACAGGGTATGGCATGGCGTCACAAAATGAAGTGATTCTTGAATGGAATAGCCTTCACCTCTCACAACAAGAATAGACTGACGAGTTTCAGATGAAGGTATTTTTTTCCTGGCCACTTTGAGACTATAATCGAACCCACAAACGCTGATGATCAATATACTCAACTAGCCTAAGGAAGGCCAATTTGACAGTTTTCAGCTGTGCTAACATGGTTGCACAAAGGTTTTCAAATGATAATATAGCCTTTTAACACAATAACCTTGGTTAAGCTAACACAATGTGCCATTGTAACACAGGAGTGATGGTTGCTG
Source organism: Galaxias olidus (assembly GCA_026901105.3). NCBI lineage: Eukaryota > Metazoa > Chordata > Actinopteri > Galaxiiformes > Galaxiidae > Galaxias > Galaxias olidus. The sequence continues at coordinate 113,489 of JAPMUY010001212.1, forward strand.
AAAATTGGCCTCTGTACACTTATGTAGATATTCCCTTAAAAAATAGAAGCCAGGGAAAATAGTCATTTATCACATTAACAATGTTAGACTGCGTTTCTGATCGATTATAGATATTTTTAATTCGATTTATTTTTTCTTTTCTTACAAAAAATGTACATTTCTAAGGGACCCCAAACCTTTTAGCGGAAGTATATTTATTGATGGATTTAATTAAACATCTATTGATCGATTCGTCACTTTCCATCCTCCATAGTTAACAGCCTCTTTGAGAGGCCAAAATAAAATTCAGGCGCAGCAAGAACAAACAGAATAGTTGATTAAATTGGTGACACCAAATGTGATACTTAAAGGTCATGTTCACTATAGAAGAAGTAGTTTATTCAATAAAATGTAATTAAAATAAAAACATGTTGAATGTACACAAGCAAAATATTTAATTATCTTTTTATTGACAAAGGTCTGTATTAAAAACGCAATATTATAATATTTTCAGTTTAAAACTACAAAACATTCTTTGGTTTAAAAAAAATGGCTATTAAAAACTAACTCCACATGGTATAAATGCTATCGTACTGGCAATGGAAAAGGAATGTACACAAGATCATGCAACTGATCCATATGGGGTGCACTGATACCATGTATCTAAATGATTCAATTTGGAAAATTCCAAATATGTAAAGTGCCACTGCAATATTCCCTCACCCCTAAATGTGATAAAAGATAGACAGGAACAGCAACAAAATAAGGCAGATTGGTTTTGTGAACTCAGCTGCACTTTTAAAAATCTACCTTCGTTCAAAACACAAAAGAAAAGAAAAAGAAGAGAAACATTTCTGATCATCCCTTTTCAAAAGTAATAGATCATGTCTGCTATTTGGTCATGGATTGATGCCAAACATCAAAACTTGAGTGTTAATTGATTGTTAAGGATATAAAAACTGAGTAAAATATGGGATCATGCTTTAGCAGCGTGTTCACACACCAACTAATGACATATTGATCTCCAAACTATACAAAATAAACTAAAACTGTGAAAGGTCAAACAAAATCTCCTGGTATATGTGGCCAGTGGTGTGTGAGAGCCAGCTGACAACTGTACTCTAAGGACCTCTGACAGATCTTGAGGGCTGGCCAACTTCCTGATTTGAGGACTTTTGCCCTGGAGGAGGTGTGGGAACTTAGTTCTCCTTGAGGAAGGTAGTTTTCTCAAGCCAAGTCCTGGGGCACGGCCGCTCCAGAGTTAGGGAGTGGCTTTTAATCTTCTGACATGGCTGTCCATGCCTCCTGGTTAGGTGGTTTTCCCTACTATCGGATTATCCCTGAAGAAAAATCAGACAAAAGAAAAATGCATTCATTGCATTTCTTTACACACATATTGTATTGGATAAGATTGAGTGGAACTTGATTGGTCCTAAAGGAAAATAAACAGAAAAGCTAAGTATTTTGCACGTCTCGTTGCTGTAGGGAACCTTGAGTGGGATCCCTTGGATGTTTGCCGAGAGTGATAACTAAAGAATCACTTTATCTTGTTGTCACTCTCCCTTTGCTGCTACGCAGACTCACTCTAGAAACCCCAAGAGTTATTTCTTGCTTGCTCATAAACTGAATCTGTTTCATTGCACAAAAAATACAGCAACCCTTACCCACTCACACGGATAAGCAATGCACAAACAATTCACAAATCCCTTGAATACTACATAACATAACAATAATACATAACAAAGTGTATTCTTCCTTGTATTTGGAAAGTGTTAATGGGGTTCCAGAAAGGCGCTCTTAAATTTAAGTTATTATTGAACTATTATTATCATTTATATTATTAGCCTAATGCTATGTAATATTATATTGTTGTGTAATTAACCAATACTATTTATTTTCTCCATTTGCCTATATTACTGTTACAGTAAGTACTGCTGTTTGTTCAAACTAGACGTTGGCCTATATTAAAACAATATTGTTTCATGTCCTTGCTTATCAGGCCTGCAAATGTACTTTTGTTTCTTAAGGTGGCCCCTCGGTGATTGAGTTTGACACCCCTGACCTAGAATCACCAAACCCAGTTCCTTGGTCTGTCTTTTGATGATGAACAAAAAAGCCTCTTGGACAAGCAAAGTTCACCATGATATGTAAATGTTGTATAAGCAAGACCTACCGGCTAAAACACATGACCGCTAAACTAATTACGTTAGTTTAGTCTGGAGTTAGAGGCTTAATTGATCATATTAGCAAAGCCATTTTCACATCTGATTTTTGGGGGAGCTATAAATGCCACATATTGATATCTCGATGTGAATTCCCAAATTGCATAAAACTTCATAGATATACTGTATATGTTCTTGGGTGGAGTGTACACCAACAACTACAAGAAGATTGTGATTGGATCAACAGTTGGGCTTGTGGGTGTGGTTTATAACATAAATGCTTAACGCCTTGCATTAAACTTTATGCACTTGTCTCAATCTCTCCCTTGTTCACTTCCAGCTTGTGACAGAAAATCCCTTGACCGATTCAATGTTTTCACAATCTCATGACTAGAGATTACTCAAGCTAGAACCCGCCTAATGCTGTCAGCAGCTTTAATTTGATCATTTTTATTTCAAGGATCGCTTGTAAACATTCAGGAAAAGTGTTCTCCTACATTCCTGTAGGTCCTGTGTATTGCAAGAAACCTTCACTTGTAATCTGCGCCATCTGGCAACAGAGAGAAGAACGCAAAGACAATGACGCTAATGCCTTTCTCATTAAGGTACTCGGATAGTTGGGTATCCTGAAATAATTCTGACTCAGACTCCGCAGATACATTCCACAGGATTCCATGTGTTTGTGGATGTGTGTGTGCACTCTTTGTGACTTACTGGCTACCATATAGTGCGGTTAGGGAGTTGCGAGTGTCATGCTGCGCCTGCAGCTCCTCAATGATGTTACGGAGCTGCTTGAGAGTTTGAAAGGTCTCCTTGGGGTCGTGAATGGTGAAGAGTGAGTAGTCCTCCTGTTCCCGCTGAGGTCCCTGGTACACTGCTATACTGGCACAAGCATCTAAGGACAGATCACACAAATACACACATTTACGTAATTCTTATAAGTCATTCATTTGTTGTGTTTTTTGTTTGTTTTTAATATGCAAACATATTATCCTGTTTTCATATGCAAGCTATGGCTTTCGGATCATTTAGGGTTAAACCAACAGGGGGGCGTAAAGATTACCCGGACACCAACATTATTTGTTTCCGCTGAGATATCCAGCTTTAAACAACACAATTGTATAGTAAAGTACAAGTGAAGTGTGGTTTGTATATCTGTACTAAATCCAACTTGTGCTGGACCCAGTAGCTAAAGCATGACCATTGCCTATGTAACACAAAAAACTTACTCAAAAAGCTCAATTCCACATCAGCAATGTTTGTAAATGTACAATTCCAGGACAACCCATTCTGCTAGGCCAACACGATTTCCGCTGCCACCAGAAATAACAACTTTTGTACTGTCTAAACGAGGCTCCGACTAGCCTGTCTCTGCCTACTGTTCACTTGAAACACAGCTGGAGAATTGACAGTGCAGGGTCATGTTCCACGGTGTACACAACCTAACAACCTAACAACATCAACAGTTTTTATATTTGTAAATTCATTTTCATTAAAATTTACAAAAATCTAAAAACCATTACAAAAGCGTGCCCATTCAAAACAGAGAAAAAGGATAAAATACAACTGATTCTGTTTTCATCACCGTTTTAATGTGGCAAATATGGGACCATTCTCAGCTTTTCACTGGCCAATAAAAGACACGTGATAATCTAGCATGTAACGCAGCACTTTTGTGGTTAAAGATATTTATTAGTATAACTGTTTAAAACATTTACTTAAATATTGTTTGTTGATGACATGACATTTAGGAAATGTATATCCCTACTTTGACCTACCTTCCATTTTTTGGAGTTTGGCGTAGTTAGCTGAGAGCATGGAGAAGATCCTCTCGGTCTCACGGTCACAGTCAATGTCCAACTGGAGGTTGGCTAGCGTGCTCCTGGCCACACAACACAAGTTAATTACATTGTAATAATCAACTTGTTCAGATAGTCATATGTGGAGTTGGACATGTTTGACTCTAGTGTTCTGTGCTCAGATTAGGGTTTGGGTTAGCTAGATGATTAAAGGAGGCACTCACGTGGTGCAGGGCTTGCAGCCTGGCTGGCTTTCGCTCAGGCTTTTGCAGCACTGCCAAACACCGGACGAGTAAATGGAGGAGTGGAAGGTGGACAGGCAACTTGGTTTGCAGCGAGAGCACTGGCTTAGCACCTCAATCCACTCGCTGGCCTCCACGCAGTTCCCTGCCTGAAAATACAGAGGTTTCTCCGTATGGATCACCTGGAACATCTGACAAAGGATGAAAGTCATACACATGCTTAACCCAGCATTTCTGAATTCTATCAAATCATTTTTTTGTAATTCAATCTTTCTCCTGATTCTGGTAGAATTTACAAAAATCCGATAGTGTTTATAGTCTTGAGCAAGTGATCCACTATTTAATACAAGTCTGATATAGTTCACAGAAACAACCAAGAAAACGACACACTGTAAAAGCACAAGCCACTGAAGAACCGATTAGACAGGATTACATACATTTTTGCGGTTGAAAGCACTTTCATCCAGCTTCTCCACTGCCCGGATATTCTTTACAGGGAAGGTGCAAAGTGCTTCTTTACCTGGAAAGAGCAAAAACATTGGATTAAGGATCTCACACAACATATTTATCTAAGTCCTTACATTCGAGTAGATTCTTTTTTTCTTGTGCTGATCCCAGTTTATGAGTCTACAGACACGGACAACAACTGGCAGGGGGTGGTAACTAAACATAGGCCGGTTTCTTCAAAGTTAGTATTTTTTGAGTTGTCAGAATACAGTACAAAGACAATGAACTGTAAATCCGCCAGCTCCGTAATGTGCAACAATAGTAAGAGTAAAGAAAGCCAGCATAGCTGAATGCAGAAGATAAAACGGCTTAATGACCAACAGATATAAAGGTCATAATAATTGATTGTGACAAAGTTAGCTCACCCTCATGGGAATTTTCAAAGCTGAAGTTGAACCCAAAAACCCTTAACCACTAAAATAGACATTGGCTCCATGTTCTTTAACACAATCAGTTTTTTTGTATCGTAACTTTAAAAATCTCACAAAATGAGACCCCTTTCCTTACACTTCACCAATGCATCAAGACAAGCAATGTATGCAACTGTATGAACTCACATCCCTAAGAGTACAAACAGGCCATGAAGACCGGCTGGGTGGTTAGACCTCAAAGAGAGTGGCAAGAGAGAGAGGGAGAGACACAAGCTGCCATATATCTCATATAATTCAACAAGGGGAAATGACAAACAAAAAGGTTTTTGCAGATGGAGCCAATGGCATGTCAAATTGGAGAACTTGGCTGGGAGGTCAAACTGCCTTAAAGCAATAGTTCACCCATTTTTGATCTTTTGATATGTTTTTCATCAGATACCATTATTGTATTTTAAACATTATATCGTCATTTAGCATTTCACAATCAAACAGCAGAATGTCAAACGAGTTGACAAAATGACTATCTGTTGCGTCATCGGGGGCACTTCCTGAATTATTTTAAACTGCCGCTGTTTTCATCCAAGGGGACAACATTTGCTGGTTCTACGTTTGATTCGCGCAATGATCTATGGGCACTGTGGTATATAACAAATTAACCATTTAAATGCCGTGGTCGGAAAAACATGTGAACTTCACTTACATTTATCCTATGACCCGAACTTGTTCAATATACTTAATTTTGCCTAAACAACAACGTCTATTGTCTGAAGTATCCCTTTAAGCAGGCCCTGCTGTGGTTCCATAAGGAAAGGGATACATTATGTCTGGTACTCTGTTAGATTGGTTCTATTTAAAAAAAAGTGTCTCTCCCGCAGTTAAAACCTTATCTGTCTCTCACGGCTCCTCTGCAGACCTCTGGTTTTTGTGAAATTAGCAAGAGGATTATTTTCACAGACAACAGAGTATATATTCCTATTTTTCTTTTGGGGGAGTGGGAATATCGAATAACTCAATCAAAATGGATTCTTAAAGCAGGAAGCAATCCAAAAGATCCCCAGATTAGCTCTCTGTAGGTGTGGAGTGTTTGTGAGTTGTGAGCAAATGTGGGTGATAAGACAGAAGCACACCCTCACATTTGTGCTTGTGGTAAGAGAGCTCCCTGGTGGTCACCCTTAGCCATCGTTTTTTGAAGTTCTTCTTGCCAATGCGTTTTCTCCCCTGAGTCCTTTTCTGGACCTCCCTGTGTGGTGGAGAAAAGCAATTTTTCTTATTATTTTGAAATAGCTAATACCAATTTTTTTCTCACGCACATAATGGCAAGGTGAAAACAGATTTGTAGAAATTTGTGCAAATGTATTAAAAAGAAAAAAACTCATATCACATTTGAGAATTCAGACCCTTTGACATTCAAGCTCAGGTGTATCCTGTTACCATTGATCATCTTTGAACTTTCTAAAACTTGATTGAAGTCCACCTGTGGTAAATTCAATTGATTGGACGGGATTTGGCAATGCAATTGCCTGTCTATATAAGGTCCCACAGTTCACAGTGCATGTCAGAGCAAAAACCAAGCCATGAAGGAAAGGAACTGTCCGAAGACTTCTGAGACAGGATTGGGTGGAGGCCCAGATCTAGGGAAGGGTACAAAAACATTTCTACAGCATTGAAGCTCCCAAAGAACACAGTGGCCGCCACCATTCATAAAAAGAAGAAGTTTGGAAGCACTGAACTGGCCACTCTGCCAACCTGAGCAATCGGGGAAAAGGGCCCTGGTCAGATGGCCCCTCTGACAGAGCTCTGAGAACATTCTAGAAAGAGCACCATCTCTACAGCACTCCACCAGTTAGACCTTTACGGTAAAATGACTAGACGGAAGCCACTCTTCAGTAAAAGACACATGACAGCCCGCTTGGAGTTAACGGACTCTCAAGGACATTTTCAGCTGCAGAGACTAGTCAGGATTGAGGGAAAGATGAAAGGAGCAAAGTACAGAGAGATCCTTGATGAAATCCTTCTTCACCTTCCAAAAGGACAACAACTCTAAGCACACAGCCAAGACAACAAAGGAGTGGCTTTGGTACAAGAGGCATCAGCACAACTTCAATTCCATAAACTCCAACTGGTTAAGAACTCTGCTGCTTGTCTCCTCACCTCAACCAAATCTTCTGAGCACATAACACCCATACTTTCTCACCTTCACTGGCTCCCTGTCAATCAGCGCATTACCTACAAAATCCTTCTCATCACCTACAAAGCTTTACATTACCTTGCCCCTTCCTACCTCACTGACCTCCTTCAACTCACGATCCTCCACTGGTAATTCCCAAAGCCAGACTAAGGCACTTTGGGGAGTGTGCATTTTCTAGGGCAGCACCCAAAGTATGGAATTCTCTCCCTCCTCTAATTTGCCTTGATATGCAATTCCAAATCACTTTCAATCTTTTAATCCATTCTAAAACATTTGTTTTCACTCTAGCCTACCATTAATTAACTCTGTTTAAAACCCTTATGTATCCTTCAACTGATATTATGTTCTTTTAAATTTTAAATCAAAATTTTCTTTGGGTGTCAGAAAATAATGAATTATTATTATCAAGTCTGTGAATGTCCTTGAGTGACGTGCCAGGGCCTGGACTTAAACTGATCTAACATCTCTAGAGAGATCTTTGTATTGACGCTACCCGTTGAAGCTCAAGCGTCATACGCAAGGTGACTTGACATTGTAACTGCTGCAAAAAGTACTGAGTAAAGGGACTGAATAGTTATGTAAATGCGATATCAGTTTTTTTATTTTGAATAATTGCACAAATTTCTACAAGCCTGATTTTGCTTTGTCATGGGTGGGTGTTGTGTGTAGATTGATAAGAAGAAAAACATTTATTTTTTATTTTATCCATTTAAGAATAAGGCTGTTACGTAACAAAAAATGAAAAAAGTGAAGGTGTCTAAATACTTTCTCAATGCACTGGACATATTAAAATATGATGAGTCAAGGTAATTGTGTTATCTGATTCAAACGGTTAACAATATGTTACGGAATAATGAAAAACGCGGTTAATAAAACATTAGTTGCAGCGCAGCAACATACACATTTTCCTAAAGATGCCCTATTTTGGTTTGATTGTTTCAGACCATAGCAATCCTTCAACAACCTATCTCTCGTAAAGGCCGTTGAGCCAGATTCCCTTAAAGAGCACAGTCTTCAGACAGTGGTTTCTAGAGCAGAAGCACTATTTTATTTTGCCATAGCAAAGGTACTATCAAACATGACAAGCAAACGTCTGACATGACATAAATACCCTCAAACTAATCTTAGCATTGTTCTGGACTTTAGTGCATCAGAGTGACTGACACAACATCTTTATTAGGTTGTCCGTGCCAACGGCTTGCACGCCACATTCTATTGTCAGTTCAGTTGACAATGCTGTACTTGTTGGTTCTTCGTTACAATGTCACTAAAACTGTATCAGTTTTGGGACTTTCAAAACAAGTGAAAAGATTTGTACAGTTCACTGAATTTTCCTAGGAAATGGGCAATATGAAATAACTATTTGCTCAAATGTGACTGTGCCCATCGGTCTGTAAAGCCTTAAGTTCATTATCCATATATGCCTTTATGTTTCAGATTCCTGGGCTCTTTGATGTGAAACTGAGGCCCAGCGAGCAGCCACTTACCCCTCTTTTAGAACCACAGAGTCTTCCACCCCGCTGGACTCCTTGCTGACATTGGAGGAAATTTCATCAAGAAACTGGAACAATAGCCAATAAAAACAACCCACAAAATTGTATCAGATATACGTAGCAGATACTTGCTTTGAAACCCCTGTGATCTATACATTATACTCTTAACAGTAACTATTAGGCAGGTCTCCTTTTTGAACTCCATGATAATGCTAACAGCGCAGTGTACCTTTTATCATATTCTAACACACGAATGAACCATGCTAGAAGTCGATGTAATGCCCAAGTCTAAGCATTCCTCTGTAGAAGTTCACAAAATACCATGTGGAAACCTTTCAATGTAAAGAATAAAAGTTACCTTTTTAACTTTTTCAATGCACTGGTCTTCTTGGAAGGATTTGAAGAAGTCATACATGTACGATTCTTTAAAACTGGACTGAACAGACAAAAGAAAACAAACAGAACAAATGCAAAGGTTCCAAAATAGTTATTTCTGTTTTTAGGCGTTTTAATGTAAAACAATGTAAACCCCCGCAGTTTTTCCCCCTACCAATCGCTATTCTAAAAGATGCATTCTGTGTGTGGACACTCTCAGCAGAAAGAGATCAAGTGTGATTTGTGGCAGTGCTCAACTTATTGAAGAAGAAAACTGCCATACTGGCCCCAAAATATTATAGAACATATGCTCAAAATATGTAGTGAATTCTTGTATAAAAAAGTATATGTTGTGTTTTGTTTCTTATTATCTTAGTTTTCTTCAAGAACAGTTTTCATGATGATCATACCAATTTGTTTTTTGACAAACTCCCCCAACTTCCCAGAGTCTGTATGGTTTTAGAGATGAGCGTGAGTGTGCGGCATACATCCGGGTCCTGGAAGATAAACGTTTGTCAGATAATAATAATAATAATAATAATAATAATAATAAATGCATCTCAAAAGCAACAAATCTTCGACTGAAAATATAAATTCAGGCCAAGTCATAATGCCCATATACAATTTTTTAAATAAGTTAGAGAAGGCCCCAACATTTGGCTGTACTGCACACTTTCCGGCTTCTTTTTTCGCCTTTCTAGAGATACGTTATGTTAACAAGTGGTTGTGAGATATGACCTGTCGCTCACTATGAAGAACATATGCGCACTATATTATTGCACACACGGTTGGCCATAGACTCACTTAGCCTACATCAGTTGTGGTGGTTGTCGTACAAGGCAAGGAGGACATGTGCTGAAGGGCACGAACACAAGCCTTGTGGCTAGCTTCTGACTGATAGCAAGCAAGCATTATGCCATTACTGCCATCCTGAATTCTCGTGTGGCATACCATGCAAAAACACACCTGGCTGTTTGAATTTGTTCACCACGAAATCAAAGGCTTGTCGTTTTGCAGAGCCCATCTTCATTTCATTTTGACAGTTTTATTGATCTACCATACATAGGTGCTTTCCTTCAATAAAAGCGCCTCCATTCTAGCTAACCTTTAACCATGATTAATTTTATCACCGTAAATTAATAATTTTACAAAATGTAGCCTACATGCAACAACAAGACAAAACATTTTGAAACCCCTCTCTCCCACTAAATTGGCCACCCAGTGGTGGTTCTGGCTCATTTGGTGCCCTAGGCAACATCAAATTGGGACACCCCCTCCATCCATCCATCCATCCATCCATTTTCCGCCGCTTATCCGGGGCCGGGTCACGGTGGCAGCAGGCTCAGGGCTCAGCAGGGAATTCCAGCCGTCCCTATCCCCAGCAACGTTTTCCAGATCCTCCTGGAGGATCCCGAGGCGTTCCCAGGCCAGACGAGATATATAATCCCGCCAGCGTGTTCTGGGTCTACCCCGGGATCTCCTACCAGTAGGGCGTGCCCGGAAAACCTCCAACGGGAGGTGCCCAGGAGGCATCCTAATCAGATGCCCGTACCACCTCATCTGGCTCCTTTCGACGCAAAGGAGCATCGGCTCTACTCCGAGCTCCCTCCGGATGACCGAGCTCTTTACCCTATCCCTAAGGCTGAGCCCAGCCACCCTACGGAGGAAACACATTTCAGCCGGTTGTACTCGCGACCTCATTCTTTCGGTCACTACCCATAGCTCATGACCATAGGTGAGGGTTGGAACGTAGACCGACTGGTAAATCGCGAGTTTCGCCTTTCGGCTCAGCTCCTTCTTCACCACGACGGTCTGGTACTACGCCCGCATTACTGCTGATGCTGCACCAATCTGCCTGTCAATCTCGCGCTCCATTTTTCCCTCACTCGTGAACAAGAACCCGAGATACTTGAACTCCCTCGCTTGGGGCAGCAACTCACTCCCAACCCGGAGAGAGCACTCCACCATTTTCCGGCAGAGAACCGTGGCCTCAGACTTGGAGGTGCTGACTCTCATCCCGACCGCTTCATACTCAGCTGCAAACCGCTCCAGTGCATGCTGAAGGTCACAGTCTGAAGAAGCCAACAGAACCACATCATCTGCAAAAAGCAGAGAAGCAATTCTGAGGTCCCCAAACAGGACACACTCCTCGCCCCCGGCTATGCCTTGAGATTCTATCCATGAAAATCACAAACAGAACCGGTGACAAGGGGCAGCCCTGGCGGAGTCCAACACCCACTGAAAACGCATTTGACTTTGTGCCGAGTATACGGACACAGCTCTCACCCCGGTTATATAGGGACCGAATGGCTCGTAGCAACGACCCCGGCACCCCATACTCCCGCAGTACCCCCCACAGGACGCCCCGGGGGACACGGTCATAGGCCTTCTCCAAGTCCACAAAACACATGTAAACTCCCATGCCCCCCCAAACAGCCCCACAAGGGTAAAGAGTTGGTCCACTGTTCCACGACCAGGACGGAATCCGCATTGCTCCTCCTGGATCCGAGGTTCGACAATCGGTCGGAGTCTTCTTTCCAACACCCTGGCATAAGCTTTCCCAGGTAGGCTGAGAAGTGTGATACCCCGATAATTGGAGCACACCCTCCGGTCCCCTTTTTTAAAAATGGGACCCACCACCCCGGTCTGCCATTCCAATGGTACCGTCCCCAACCTCCACGCGACACCGAAGAGGCGTGTCAACCAAGACAGCCCAACAATGTCCAGAGCCTTCAGCATCTCGGGGCGAATCTCACCCACACCCGGCGCCTTGCCGCTGAGGAGCTTCCCAACTACCTCAGTGACCTCTGCCAGGGATATTGCTGAGACTTCCCCCGAGTCTTCGAACTCTGCCCCCTCCACAGAGGACGTGTTGGCGGGGTAAAGAAGTTCCTCAAAGTGCTCCTTCCACCGCCCGACGATATCCCCAGTCCGGGTCAGCAGTTCTCCGCCCCTGCTCAACAGAGCCTGGGCCAATCCCTGCTTTCCCTTTCTGAGCCGTCCAACGGTTTGCCAGAACTTCCTTGAGGCCAACCGAAAGTCCTTCTCCATAGCCTTCCCGAACTCCTCCCACACCTGGGTTTTTGCTTCTTTGACTACCGAAGCTGCAGCCCTTCGGGCCGCCCGGTACCCGTCTGCTGCTTCAGGAGACCCCTGGGCCAACCAAGCCCGAAAGGCCTCCTCCTTCAGTCTCACGGCTTCCTTCACCGCTGGAGTCCACCAGCGGGTTCTTTGGTTGCCGCCACGACAGGCACCGACGACCTTTTGACCACAACTCCTAGCAGCCGCTTCCACAATGGAGGTTTTGAACATGGTCCACTCGGAATCAATATTGATATGCACGAGAAGTTCTTCCGTAGGTGGGAGTTGAAGACCTCCCGGACAGGGTCCTCAACCAGACCTTCCCAATTCACCCTCACTACACGTTTGGGTTTACCGGGTCTGTCCGGCAGCCTCCCCCGCCATCTGATCCAACTCACAACCAGGTGGTGATCAGTTGACAGCTCAGCTCCTCTCTTTACCCGAGTGTCCAAGACATACTGCCGCAGGTCTGACGATACGACCACAAAGTCGATCATCGATCTGCGGTCTAGGGTGTTCTGGAACACTTATGAACCTCTCTATGCTCGAACATGGTTTTTGTTATGGACAATCCATGGCTAGCACAGAGGTCCAACAACAAAGCACCACTCTGGTTCAGATCGGGCAGGCCATTCCTCCCAATCACCCCTCTCCAGGTTTCTCCATCATCACCCACATGGGCGTTGAAGTCCCCCAGCAGAACTATAGAATCACTAGATGGCACCCTTATAAGGACCCCACCCAGCGACTCCAAGAAGGCCGGATACTCCGAACTGCCATTTGGTGCATAAGCACAAACAACAGTCAGAGCCTTCCCCCCAGCGACTCGCAGCCGCAAAGAGGCGACCCTCTTGTTCACCGGGGAAAACCCCAATACAGCGGCACCCAGCCTTGGACTCGTAAGAATTCCCACACCTGCCCGGCGCCTCTCACCTTGGGCGACTCCAGAAAAGAAAAGAGTCCAGCCCCTCTCCAGGACTTGGGTTCCAGAACCAGAGCTATGCGTCGAGGCGAGCCCAACTATGTCTAGTTGGTACTGCTCCACCTCCCGCACTAGCTCCGGTTCCTTTCCCACCAGAGAGGTTACATTCCACGTCCCTAGGACCAATCTACGATGCCAGGGGTCAGCACGCCTAGGTCCCCGCCTATGCCTGCCACCCGATTGGCATTGCACCCGACCCCGATGTCTATCCCTGCAGGTGGTGGGCCCACAGGGCGGCGGCTCCATGCTGCTTCTTCGGGCTGTGCCCGACCGGGCCCCACGGGTCAAGGCCCGGCCACCAGACACTCACCGATGAGCATCCCCCCCGGGTCTGGCTCCAGGGTGTAGCCCCGGTTTCCCTCTTCCGGGCGAGGTGCCACAGGGTCGTTGGTTCCGCTTCATTGGGTGTTTTCGAACACCCCCTCAATATCCAAAATATCCCATAGTCCCAAATATTCTCTCCTTGCCGTAAGTGCTGGCCAGTTTACCTCCTAATAAAGGAAACATGTATAGGTTTTATATCGCTTGCTTGGTAGGCAGCGTAGGGCACAATGGTATACAGCTTCAAAGGATTTTTAAATCGTCGTGTGCATCTAAACCACATCACCATAGTCCAAGATGCTCGCAAAAAATCATGCTGGATATCTACACTGATATGGACTGATATGGAATGTGTTAGGAACGAAAGGATGCCACATCGTTTGATGGAAATGAAAATTATCAACCTATAGAGGGCTGAATTCAAAGACACCCCGAAAATCAAAGTGAAAAAATGATGCGGCAGGATAGTCCATTTTGCTGAAATTCTATTGCAGCAACTCAAAAGGGTTCTCAGTACTGTGTATTGCCCCCACGTGCTTGTATGCATGCCTGACAACGTCGGGGCATGCTCCTAATGAGACGACAGATGGTGTCCTGGGGTATCTCCTCCCAGATCTGGACCAGGGCATCACTGAGCTCCTGGACAGTCTGAGGTGAAACCTGGCGGCGTCGGATGGATCGAAACATAATGTCCCAGAGGTGTTCTATTGGATTTAGGTCAGGCGAGCGTGGGGGCCAGTCAATGGTATCAATTCCTTCATCCTCCAGGAACTGCCTGCATACTCTCGCCACATGAGGCCGGGCATTGTCGTGCACCTGGAGGAACCAAGGACCCACTGCACCAGCGTAGGGTCTGACAATGGGTCCAAGGATTTCATCCCGATACGTAATGGCAGTCAGGGTGCCGTTGTCTAGCCTGTAGAGGTCTGTGTGTCTCTCAAAGGACATGCCTCCCCAGACCATCACTGACCCACCACCAAACCGGTCATGCTGAACGCTGTTACAGGCAGCATAACATTCTCCACGGCTTCTCCAGACCCTTTCACGTCTGTCACATGTACTCAGGGTGAACTTGCTCTCATCTGCGAAAAGCACAGGGCGCCAGTGGCGGATCTGTGCACTTCTGGTGTTCTATGGCAAATGCCAATCGAGCTCCACGGTTCCGGGCAGTGAGTACAGGGTCCACTAGAGGACGTCGGGCTCTCAGGCCACCCTCATGAAGTCTGTTTCTGATTGTTTGGTCAGAGACATTCACACCAGCGGCCTGCTGGAGGTAATTTTGTAAGGCTCTGGCAGTGCTCATCCTGTTCCTTCTTGCACAATGGAGCAGATACCGGTCCTGCTGATGGGTCAAGGACTTTCTACGGCCCTTGTCCAGCTCTCCTAGACTAACTGCCTGTCTCCTGGAATCTCCTCCATGCTCTTGAGACTGTGCTGGGAGACAGGAAACCTTCTAGCAATGGCACGTATTGATGTGCCATCCTGGAGGAGTTGGACTGCCTGTGCAACCTCTGTAGGGTCCAGGTATTGCCTCATGCTACCAGAAGTGACACTGACCCTAGCCAAATGCAAAACTAGTGAAAAACAGTCAGAAAAGATGAGGAGGGAAAAAATGTCAGTGGCCTCCACCTGGAAAACCATTCCTGTTTTGGGGGTCGTCTCATTGTTGCCCCATAAGTGCACCTGTTGTTAATTTCATTAATACCAAAGCAGCTGAAACTGATTAACAACCCCCTCTGCTACTTAACTGACCAGATCAATATCCCAGAAGTTTAATTGACTTGATGCAATACTCTGATTAAAAAGTGTTCCTTTAATTTTTTTGAGCAGTGTATAAACTGCCTTTAGTAACTTGAAATGCGGTCACTATCCAATTCCAGTCCAAACTGGTCATGGTCCTGAACTGACGCGCAAGTGCAAAAGAACAATAACACAGACCACACACAGCACACTACCATAAGGACGTAAACATAGAGGCCACTGAAGTAAGCATTTACGGTTTAATTTATAAGTTGTTGTTCAGTGGAAGCCATAGAATTCGTGAACAGGTGATAATGAGAATGAGGATGAGTGTTAATATGTATTCACGAATTCCCGCCAGCACAAACGAGTTCTGACTGTGGCAGAATTGTCGGATTTGGCCCACTTTTACCTGCAGTGTGAACGTAGCCGATCTTAAAAAATATAATTACTACATTATTAAATAAATTCAAATCAACTAAAAGGAATTGCAGAATACAATATAGATCTGTTTTCTAGACTGGTTAATGCCCTGGCATGTCTAAAGTAGCAACCAGCCCAGTTTACTTACAGGATGATGCGGGCGGAGCTGGAAAGTGTTTGGTGAGAGAACTGCAACGGCGAAGAAGCGCAGGAACACAAAGCTGCTTACAGCAGAGTACTGCACATGTGGATCAGCTAAAAAAAAAAAAGGAATTAGTTAGGAGTGTAAAATCACAGGGTACATTTCTTAATGGGGCACACAATCAAAAGTTGTTGAAACAGACACAAAATTATGAAATAATTAAGTTCTTACGTAAATGTGATCAACTTGTGTGACTTGCACAAAAAAATGCTTCAGAATCGTGTTAGCTTTGTTTAAAGAAATATATAGCAAGCAGCAATCCATTTAATTGTGTTATTTGCAAAACAATATATGTCTGTGGTCTGAGACGTCTTGCACCCAATTTTTTTGAAGGGGCACAGTTTCACAAATCCATTTACTATATGCTGCATTAGCTTATATCAGGGCTAGAAAATAAGCTTTTTTAGAGATGGCAGAGGTTTGCTTCCAGTTTTGAAAATGCACTTCACCAATGCCTTTCTTTGTTGATATGAAACCAAGAAATCTGAAATCACTAAATTATTTTTTTCTTCAGTGGAGCTGTTTGTGTGTTTCCTTTTTTAGGCCCACTTTCAATTGATTTTTATTAGCCAGCTGAAAAAACATTGACAAGTGCTGCGCTTTGGCAAACATTTGATTTAACTTGCTTTGAAAAAGGAGCACGCCAGTGGCATCTTTACAATGGTGAAGAGGAGGCGCTGGAAGTGGAAAAAACACATTCAATGGACACGCCCCCTAAGCTGTATTTTGCAGAGAAAAAATTGGTCGGCCAGCAAGATTATGCTACTATTGCCACCCTTTATTTCAAGCCCTGGCAAACATACATAAAACTACGGATTTGATTTCAAATAATTGAGGGTGCACATGCCCCCTGTGTGCTGTGTGAATGGGCACGAAGCCTCTGTCTGTGGTACTCATGATACTGGCAATGGGCTTCATAGCATTCTCTTTTAATTAGATTTTTATCGCTATATTCTACAGCATACCATTTAAAAGGCTGATTTAACGATTATGTTGTTGCTTCCACAGGTCAAATAAGAAAATTTAATTAAATATATTATATCATAAAACATCATTAAACTATAGAAATGTGTTGGAATTTGACACAGGGCAAAACGATCATTCCTAAAGGCCTATGATCTGACCTGTTTCTCTACTGCTACTCTACAGGGCCACTTTGTGCTGATGTACTATGTATACTAAATTTAATATTGTCATAAATGACTGCAGTCAGACTTGCATGGACGGTCTTAATAACAATAACATTCTGTAATTTCATCTGCAAATCATCATCACAATATGCTTAGGCTGCGTATAGACGCTGCAGTAAAATAAGAAAGGAAAAAGAAAAGAAACAAAAAAAGAAACGAGAGAAAACGCATATACGCTAACGATTTAGCATTGTCCTATTTTAAATGGGGGAAAAATATATATATGTATTTGTAAGTCATTCTACAGTAACATATGAGAGACAGTTTTTTTTCTGTCACAGGAGCATTTGTTCCAGATAGTGGCTGCGTCTCAATACCCATACTACCATACTAGAAAAATACTATGTAGAAAATATTTTGTATGTCCCATTACATAGTGTTAAATGCAGTACGCAAAAAATACAAGGATGTCCAACTGCATCCGGTCGCATTTTAGTAGGCAAGCCAGCATGCTTTACTGGCTGCTCTGACCCACAATGCTCTGTGAAGCGTAGTATACGTCACGTCGACTCTCCACTCTGATGGAGCACCAACGATTTTTTAATTTTGCACAACAGACTGTGACGGATCAAGGTTCAATGCATAATGTTAGGACGAAATAGTATGTTCCAATTGTATGTCTACTGCAAGCGTACGTACTTTGTAAGGGCAGCTGTAGTACCTGCTAAAAATGAAAAGTAGTAGAATGCGATCTGAGACACCGCTAATTATTCAACGTATACAATTTCATTACATTAGTAATCCTTGATCCATTAATCAAAGTCAAAATGTCCAAAATAGAAGACAATAATTCAGATTTTATATATATACATATTTATTTATTAATTATTGTAATAATTTTTTTCCTCTTCCTCTGTCACAACAGAGGAAGTTACAACTGACGGGATCCAGTTGTACACATTTCAGGACATCGTATAAAATGTATCAAATATGTCTTCATAACCCCACACTTCTCCGATTTATGTAGCCCACCATGTTTTCATTCCCACTCTAGAACAAACATTACATAATTTGTTAAGTTTAGTTAATTGTGTCGTTTAACAGTTTCAAACAGTCATTAAAGAAACACTCTTCCAGCTTTTGACAACTGTTACCATAAAAACAACTACATTTGGCTAAATAATGCAACAATGTGGTCCACATTTCCAAATAAACAATTACAGCCATTAATACTGACAAAGCCAGTTAAGGTTAACACAATGTATGCTCTCTTCTAAAATATCCTGTAAGTGATACTGAAA
Organism: Galaxias olidus; assembly: GCA_026901105.3. NCBI lineage: Eukaryota > Metazoa > Chordata > Actinopteri > Galaxiiformes > Galaxiidae > Galaxias > Galaxias olidus. The sequence continues at coordinate 131,785 of JAPMUY010001212.1, forward strand.
TATACAGATTAACCTTTTCCTAGTGGTAGTTTCTAATTTGGCAGAGAATAGTCTAGTCTATTGGGGTGGCCATGTCGAATTTCTATTTAATTGTTAGCTCACAAGAGATACCTATTCAAATGCAGTAATGAGACAAAAATGTTTGTATTGTTCAACTTAAACCTTGAACTGAATTTTATAAGGTTACCCTCTGAGTACACTATCTTTAATATTTTCAATCCAATGGGGGACGTACTGTGTAGTGTATCATATCTGTTTGATAGCATACTCTTTCATAGAACAAAATCAATTAAGTGTGAGTAGTATGAGTCACAGTTTTCCATCAAAGCCAATGACCCATGGGGTCCGGTCGGGTACAGCCCGAAGAAACAACATGGAGCCGCCGCCCTGTGGGCCCACCACCTGCAGGGATAGACATCGGGGTCGGGTGCAATGCCAACCGGGTGGCAGGCATAGGCGGGGACCTAGGCGTGCTGACCCCTGGCATCGTAGACTGGTCCTAGGGACGTGGAATGTAACCTCTCTGGTGGGAAAGGAACCAGAGCTAGTGCGGGAGGTGGAGCAGTACCAACTAGACATAGTTGTGAATAGTAGTGAATAGTAGTGAATTGGGAACGTCTGGCTGAGGACCCTGTTCGTGAGGTCTTCAACTCCCACCTACGGAAGAACTTCTCGTGCATCCCGGGGGAGGTTGGGAACATTGATTCCGAGTGGGCCATGTTCAAAACCTCCATTGTGGAAGCGGCTACTAGGAGTTGTGGTCGGAAGGTCGTCGTTGCCCATCGTAGCGGCAACCAAAGAACCCGCTGGTGGACACCACCAGACTGAAGGAGGAGGCCTTTCGGGCTTGGTTGGCCAAGGGGTCTCCTGAAGCAGCAGACGGGTACCAGGCGGCCCGAAGGGCTGCAGCTTCGGTAGTCAAAGAAGCAAAAACCTGGGTGTGGGAGGGAGGAGTCGGGGAGGCTATGGAGAAGGACTTTCGGTTGGCCCCAAGGAAGTTCTGGCAAACCGTTAGACGGCTCAGTAAGGGAAAGCAGGGTTTAGCCCAGGCACTGTTGTGCAGGGGAGAAGAACTGCTGACCCGGACTAGGGATATTGTCGAGCGGTGGACGGATTACTTTGAGGAACTCCTTAACTACACCAACACGTCCTCTGTGGAGGGGGCAGAGTACGAAGACTCGGGGGAAGTCTCAGCCATGTCCCTGGCAGAGGTCACTGAGGTAGTTAGGTAGCTCCTTAGCGGCAAGGCACCGGGTGTTGATGAGATTCGCCCCGAGATGCTGAAGGCTCCAGACACTGTTGGGTTGTCTTGGTTGACACGCCTCTTCGGTGTCGCATGGAGGTCGGGGACAGTACCATTGGAATGGTAGACCGGGGTGGTGGGTCCCATTTTAAAAAAAGGGGACCGGAGGGTGTGCTCCAATTATCGGGGTATCACACTTCTCAGCCTAACTGGGAAAGCTTATGCCAGGGCGCTGGAAAAAAGGCTCCGACTGATTGTCGAACCTCAGATCCAGGAGGAGCAATGCGGATTCCGTCCTGGCTGTGGAACAGTGGACCAACTCTTTATCCTTGCGGGGCTGTCGGGGGGGGGGGGGTCATGGGAGTTTACCCATCCAGTCTACATGTGTTTTGTGGACTTGGAGAAGACCTACGACCGTGTCCCCCGGGGAGTCCTGTCGGGGGTACTGCGGGAGTATGGGGTACCGGGGCCGTTGCTACGAGCCATTTGGTCCCTATATAACTGGAGTGAGAGTTGTGTCCGTATACTCGGCACAAAGTCAAATACGTTTTCAGTGGGTGTTGGACTCCGCCAGGGCTGCCCCTTGTCACCGGTTCTGTTTGTGATTTTCATGGATAGAATCTCAAGATGTAGCTGGGGGGAGGAGTGTGTCCAGTTTGTGGACCTCAGAATAGCTACACTGCTCTTTGCAGATGATGTGGTTCTGTTGGCTTCTTCAGACTGTGACCTTCAGCATGCACTGGAGCAGTTTGCAGCTGAGTGTGAAGCGGTCGAGATGAGAGTCAGCACATCCAAGTCTGAGGCCATGGTTCTCGGCCGGAAAATGGTGGAGTGCTCTCTCCGGGTTGGGAGTGAGTTGCTGCCCCAAGTGAGGGAGGTCAAGTATCTCGGGATCTTGTTCACGAGTGAGGGAAAAATGGAGCGTGAGATTGACAGGCGGATTGGTGCAGCATCAGCAGTAATGTGGGCGTTGTACCGGGCCGTCGTGGTGAAGAAGGAGCTGAGCTGAAAGGCAAAGCTCGCAGTTTACCAGTCGGTCTACGCTCCAACCCTCACCTATGAGCTTTGGGTAGTGACCGAAAGAATGAGGTCGCGAGTACAAGCGGCTGAAATGTGTTTCCTCCGTAGGGTGGCTGGGCTCAGCCTTAGGGATAGGGTAAAGAGCTTGGTCATCTAGAGGGAGCTCGGAGTAGAGCCGCTGCTCCTTCGCGTCGAAAGGAGCCAGATGAGGTGGTACGGGCATCTGATCAGGATGCCTCCTGGGTGCCTCCCGTTGGAGGTTTTCCGGGCACGCCCTACTGGTAGGAGACCCCGGGGTAGCCTCAGAACACGCTGGAGAGATTATATCTCTCATCTGGCATGGGAACGCCTTGGGATCCTCCACGAGGAGCTGGAAAGCATTGCTGGGGATAGGGACGTCGAGACTACCCTTCTTAGCCTGCTGCCACCGCGACACTGCCCCGGATAAGCGGCGGAAAATGGATGTATGGATGGATGGATATTCATAAAGAAAACATTATAATTGTGTATTCGATAATATTAAAAGTTACTACAGGTAGTAATCTGTAGGAGGTGATTTCGGCGACCCCCACCGTTTGGTGTAAATATTTTTCCTAACCGTCGCAAAGAAGCTGTTTAGGATGCTCGCAGTCACTGCATATCGCTAGCATGATCAACAACTAGACTCTATGTACGGGCATCTCTTCCCAATTTAGTGACGGACTTCCTTGTGCCATATTAAGCAATTTGTCAGTTTTGGAGAGTGTACCAGGTGGCAGACAAAATGAGTATTAACTATTGAGACTTCAAGAGGACTGAACAGCAATTTGTTTCATTCTCCCATAGACATTACAATGTGCAATCAGTAGAAATTTATCGATAATAAGCTGATACAAAAAGTTGTCTATAGTTGCTTTAATTTACGATTTTTTGGGCCAAAATAAACAAATGCAATAACAGTGGGCATTGATCAGGACCAGAACTGTTTTCTCTTAGCTGGTTCAAGAGGTGGAGAGTGGAAAGATGGCACAGTAAAATGTTATTCAATAATACTAAATGGCACGGATATTCATCCTTAGCAAATTGATCACCACAGCGCGTGGGCTAGCGTAGAAAATCTGTCGGGTGATAGTATGGCTATGGTCATGCCTGCAATCTTTCAGTGTATATGAGAACTAGGAAATTTGCAGCAGCCCCTAGCACAGGTTTCATTTCGGAGATGTCTGGCTTTGCATTTTGGTAAACATGAGACTCTTGAATGAGGCTTGTAGCGTAACAACACTAAACGCTAAAACCAAACTTTTAGATACGTTATTGCATTATTGCAAATTTAGCCCGCAACTTTTTCCCTTGCACGTGACAAATATATGCTGAGCAAATGTCTGTTGCTCAATCAGAGCAGTTTATTGTCTAGTTCACGATTGCATTTATCTTACCTTTTGACCACACAACACAAACTAATCTACTTCTATAAGATTAATTTCTCATCATTTTGTTGTGTAGCCTTGTCATAGCATCCCAAACTTAGCTTACAATATGTTTCACTAGAAATCGACAATGGCCATAGACAATGTTTTTTTTCAGAATGTTGTGGCTGCACAAAGTTGAGTTCAGCCGATAATGAAAATTTTATGGCAACAGATCAGTTGGCCCAACGCCTTTTAGAAGCATGATGTCTAAATGCGAGGCCACTAGGCTTAAATATGCATAAGAGTTAAACTCTTAAATTGATTTGGTAAAACTTTTTTTTTGACTGGTCTGATTTATTATTTACCTTGAAAACATCCTAGTTGGCAATGAGTCAACCATTTTAGTGTTTGTGATGCCAAGGTACTATTCAATGCCATTTAGTCATTCTAAATCTACGGGCTGGCCACTCCGGTCAGACTCACCAGGAAAGCGTTTTGAGGCCATGTGGCGTAGTGACCTGAAGAGATCACACATAATAGGCGGGCAGCTGAAGCTGGACTGGGTGATGGAAGAAAATACCTTTTCAACATATCCTTGGAGGTTCTCCTACAAATAAAAAAACAAAACACATCACATGCCAAAGCTATAACTGACTTCACATCATATGCAAAAAATCACAAACACAAGACCTGAAATATAAACCACTCAGATTGGAGCATTCAGCAGGGAAAAAAACAGGGCTCCAAACTGTCAGCTATCTAGGAATATTTAATTGTTATAACCCCCACCCCAAATTTTTCTACCTCACTCTGTCTGACTTATCCTTTTTAGCTTCCTTTCCATTGCTTTTCTTCCTTTTTTCAGTAAGCCCGGTTTACATCTCACTCGAGCATACCTGTAGATGTCTGTCATGTAGATATTCCACATTCATGAAATAGAAACAGATGCATTTCATCGAACACCTAATGATGGTCTCACTAACTATGACCCTGATGCCTTTAATATATTTTCTTAAGCGAATTGTAATCCATTTTTAAAACCTTTCCATGTTTTTTAGCAAAATTTTTTTTAGCTTTCAATAAGCGCCGGCCGGCTTCCTGCCAAACAACCAACTGAAACTCTCATCCAGCCTGCTACTTAAATATTTAATGTTTTGATTAACGAGTTGGATTCGCTATGCGTGTACATTTACGACCAATAGCCTCTTGCTTCAAAACAATGCGAGCATGCTGAAAGAGAAACGTGCCTATGAACGAACCTTAGCTCGTAAACGTAGTCTGGTCAGATCGATATTGTCTTGAGCCAAGACAATCTTCTGCCACAGCAAGGTACCGAGCAAAACCTTGTATGGAGTTTGGTATGGAAGAGTTGGCTACTGTCACGCACTGAAAGCGGAATGAATTAATTTGGAGATTGATGATCAGCCAAAAATTGGCATAGGTTTATTTTATGAATTTAAGGTCTTGATAAACTTTTAAAACAGTGAAGGTGTCAATAAATAAACTAAAAATTATAAATAAGGTCTAATTATTCTTCATCACAAAACTAATGATCAGTCAGGAATTGGTGTATTTTTGAATACTAATATGCTACTAATAGTTCTTCACAGAAGAAAATGCACAAGAAGCCTAACTCTCCTTTGCAATAACTCACTTAATGTTTACAATCAGGTAGGTGAGCCACTCAGCCACGTTTTATAAACGGTCAACAAACGGGTTCTGTATCGCAGTTCACTTGTGCTGTGGTAAGGCGGTCAGACCAATCATTGGACGCATCACATCCGCATTTGCTCTTGAAAATGCATTTTCTAGTTAAGTTTTGTAACTGCAATGCTTTTAAGATAATTGAGGTGACTAAATCTAATAAAATAAAATACAAACGTTTCTGCATTTATTCTTTCATCTTGTTTTATAAATAAGGTCTTTAAAGGAGAAGCTATCAAAAAGTAATGGAAAGTATTTAGATTACGTTACTGAGATTTATTATTCCTAGATTATATTGCAAATTACAAATTGAAGGACATAATCAGTATTCTGTAAAGCAATACATTTAGAAAGTAACCCTCCCAACAGAGTACTGCTGCAAAAGAGACGTAGTCTCAGTCAGTCAACCCTGTATTAATGAAATAAATAACAATAAATTAAAGTTGCAAGGAGCATTTCACAGGTTCTAGCCAGGTCATGTGATCACGACAAGTTAAAGTATTTTTAAATTTAACAAATCAAAAAAAATTTTTTAACAAATGTAAAATCTGTTTTACTTGCTCTTAAATATACTAAACTAAGAGGAAAGGTTTAAGGAAAAATCTCCGGTTTAGGGAGAGCGTGACCAGATAAGCTTCAAGAAGCTGTATCACAAGTTTCATTATTATTGGACTACGTTTGACTGAGTTATAAGCATTTGTGATACATAAAGTATATAATGTAAACATTTAAAGTTATACACACATGCAAATTAGCCCAATTTCACATCAAATAATCCGGTATTACGGCCGTGGTGTCAGTCATTACTAACGCGCCTTTTCTATTGTTTGTTTATTTACTGTTTACTTACTCTATTATATCTTCTGTTTTATTTACGTGTGTCTGTGTATGTATGTATAATGTAATAAAGGTGTGGAAATTTCTCGATTCTTAGATGCATCGCTATGCGGACGTGGACGACTCTGCATCGATGCAGCAACACAACATAATCGAGAGTTTGAAAATTTTATAAAAAAATATAATTTTTATATTATTGATAGATTTTATTGTTGGTAAAATATCAACCTACAAAAAAGTATAGCCTGCAGTTAATCTATTACTAAAGTTAATCTATTGTTTTGAGAACATTACGCTAACATTAATTCTGTAACAGCTGCTGTTATTAGTGAGCTCGGCATTTACCTCCTTCTCAAGTTTGTGACAGCCTGACAAATGAACAATGGAACTTTGACTTAGGAGCGAAAATTATGATGGAATCGTCTGCAAAATGAAAACGTTAGTAGTTACGTGTAGTCCCAGAACCCTAACGTCAGTAACATTATACAAATGGAATTTAACCAATTATATGTGGTTATAGTAAATTTTGTCAGTAGTATCTGGCGGTTCTCAGAATATAAATGTGTGATTGGCAGGCAGAGATATTAATGGTATGGTCATCTGTACTTTCACTTATGAAATTAGAACATTCCAGCTGAAAGGGTTAAAACAGTTGAATGCACAGAGTTAGAGAAGACAGATGCGGTACCTTGTTGACTTCGACATTGTCACCTTCTTTAAGTTTGATAGGATCAATCTCACAAGTTTTGTTAGATTCACAAATCTGTGAAGAAAAGCCAAACTTAATAAATTGTAGTTTAAAATAACTTTGTTGACTGCTGCTTAAACATATATATGATAAAATGGAGAGTATGTAAATGTTATTAAGCCTATAAAGTAATAAACATACTTCAAAACATGTTTAGTATTACGGGAAAGAAAGAGAAGTGATGTGATGAGGAACTGGAGGTACTGCACCTCATCTAAAACAGGTTTCAAGGTAATTGTAAGGTAACTCCTTCCCACAATCTTCATCATGTCGTCGATGCATCGTGTTGCCAGCGAGTTTCCACGAAATATAGTGTTGGCCTCTCTGGAAAAAATTTACAAAATGTTTTAAAAGGCTCCCTGAGAATTGGCACTACTAAATTAGAAGTCGTCCAGTATCAACTGATAAACTAAGTAAACAAGGCCACAAATTGAGTATCAAGAAAATGTATGGCTTTATCCTTCCCTAAAACTATATCACGACACTGCAGAGTACAAAAAACTTTTTTGTCACCGTATATTAACAGGAAAGAGCCCCTGAAAATGACTGTTAACATTCACGTAATATTACAAGTGTTATTAGTAAGTTATATACGTTTGTTCATCATGTAATAAATGCTTATGAATTGAAGCAAAAATAAATTGTTTCAGAGAAACCTCTGAAAACCACCAATTTATTGCTTACTTTCATTAGCTGATGGTTGAGTTGTAACGCTTTATATTCTCTTGTAATTCAACCTTGCTAGCAACCAGAAAGCCTGGACAAAGCCAGGCCTCATTTGTTTTCTCGTTTCCCCCAATCACAATCATTGACGGTCAGTGTTAGTTTTGTCAATGACAATTTGGACTAAAAGTATTCGTTGACAACCTATTTTTCCATGACTAAATTTTAACGACAACGTAAATGAAAAAATATTGACGACAAAAATTAAGACGAAATCTCTGTTCATTATGCCCTGATGAATTAAGACGAGACGAAATAGCTGGCTCTGTTCTGGCGGACAACCTAGATCAAAGTTGCAGTCTCAAGGCATTGGCTGTTTTCCTTTTAAACCATTCATTTACTTGAATAACAAATTATCCCTATGCATCTTTCTCCTTTGATGATTATTTTTCCCTGCTCTGAGTCTGTGAATGTCCACGCAATTTTGAGCAAATGCCAGGCCATTGCAGTATAATTTGTAGCATGAGTAGAAGTGTGCATATAAACCAGAGCCATTTATGTTAATTTCCCTTAGGAGTCAGGATTAAAACATTGAGGAAAATTTTACTAAACGAAAACTGACTACCACTGACTAAATCTTGACTAAAAGAAAACGACGAAAATTTGACTTTAACCCAACTACAATTTTCAGTAACCGACGAAGAAAAACTAAATAAAAATACTTGCCAAAATTAACACTTGATTGTGATGTTCTAGGCAGGGAATTTGATAGCCGTGATCTCGGTATGCTTCCTCAGTCTAGTGGATCTGTAAACTAATTAAAGATTTGATAGATTAGAAAGTACTAACTGTGTGTTGTCCAGCTCCAAGGCAGAGATTGCAGAGACAAATGGCACCAGGCGGTTGTGATGGAGCAGTAGACGGACCACAGGCAGGACAGCTTCGTATCGCTCCCTGCAAATATCTCCCAGGATGTGGGCAGCAGACGCAGATATAGGCTGAAAAACAAGAAAGTTACATTAATCATGGTCATAATCATCGAACACGCTACACTTCAGACGACAACACTGGAAAACAACGATCAAAATCTAGCATTCCACATCATTGTCTTACCGAATAGACATACCATGCGTTCTAAACAGAAAAAAATGTATATTCTGCAAACAGACCTTTGTTTCGCTTTTGGCAAATTATTTGTTAAATGCCTTATACATTTTATTTTTTTGCTCAATGTTAAATTTCTCAAGAGCTAGATTGTAATTGATCCAGTTCAAGTTTTGCAAAGGTAACGGCTATCACTCCCACCAAGACTCACACACACAGAAACAGAAAAATGCAGCTACTCCTGCAATTTTTTATTAATCTTTAATTAATCTCTAAGGCCTTTTTTAAGTGACAGTTTAAATCAGAGATATGAGTCTAGCATGACCCTAAATCACCCCAAATTTGCTAAATGGCATTTATTACAAACTTGAATCTACAGTATATACTTAAACATTGGTAATATTTCAAACAAATGTATTGACATACTGCAATCATATGTGGTTAGTGCACAGATATATAGAGCCTGTAAATACATCTTCTAACATTAAGTTGATGCCATTACGAGTAACTGATCGCAATGATTTATTCTTGGTTAAAGACCTATCCAGACCCTGCAGTGTGCCAGAGAGATGGTACAGAATCTACTTTTGTTTTTCATGTAGTGCGGCCCAAAGCCTGGCCTAACTAAATTATCCTTACTGTGTTTTTTTCTGAGTCTGTGCGATCTCTAACTTACCTTGACATCTGGGGACTTGAGCAGCAAATTGCAGAGGGGCTTATATAGGGCAGAGGGCAGTACAGTGTCCTCTGTGTAAGTGACGTTCAAACGTAAAGAGCCCAGGTCATCTACTTTGGACTTGGTCCCATTTCCTTTGGGCTGCAGCAGATACCTAGAAAAAGGTCAAATCAACACACAGATTTAATCTATTGATTGGAATAATTGTTTTTACGCATTGTAAAATGCATAAATTTAAACTGCGTATTTAACATTAGTTAGCAGGGAAATGTGGACATTTTTAACTTGCAAACTAGATGTGAAGGTACTAGTAAGAACTTTTTGGCCTATAAAGTAACATCAGCCACTCCTTGCTAGTAGCCAGTGAACATATTTAATGTCCCCATATCACCGACCTCTAACTTATTCATAGTTAATAATTTTACATTATGGCTGTGTTAAAATGCTTTCAGTCCTATTTAATTTATTTACATAAAAAGAGAACAGAAGATGCCACAAATGTCATGCATTTTACAGTTTACCTTGCATTTTGAGGAGAACTTTTCGGTAGTATTTTATTTTACAGTTCCTGAAATTACCAAGTACGTACCCAAAACTAACCTGGTAATAACGGGTATATCCAGTACCAATGAGAACAAAGTTAATGTAGGAACCGGGTAATTTGTGTTATAAGTACCATGGAAGTACCTATAAATAACATTTTAATAAGCTATACGTTAAGTACTCACCAGAAGAAATTTGATAACTTTCATGATATGAATTTCCGTTAATTCAAGTACTTACAATGTACTACAAGAGAAAATTTTGGTTATGTCGGTACCTCCAACCGTAGCTGTTGATGGCGACCAACACCTTTGTTATCCAGCACCTATGTGTGAAACAACTTAATAACAACATGGTAAGAGTACTGTAAACTAAAGCAACACTTATTTTACATAGGTACTAGGTAATAAAGGTGGCCACTTGACCAGGGGTCTCCAACACAGCTCTCACTGCCTGTTTTTGAGTAGCTAGCAGAAAGGTTCAAATATGTAAAAAAATAAACAAAAAAATAAGCAAATAAATGCACCCCAGAGAACCTCTCCCCATTTCAATCCAATACACAAATGTCCCACTCCGACCCCCCTCCAACACTAAACAATACCAACTGCCAATCAAATATATTACAGTACTGTCAAGTTTGTCAACACTTCGACATGCCACTTACACAGCTTATGCTGTAGGCTAGCTACAGAGGTTGCAACTGTAACTGAGCTAAAGCAAGCTTGCTTGGTAGTATTAGCAAGCCAGTTTAGCTTTGGATCCTACCTCCTATCCAGACCCTGAAAACTGCGGCGTTATATTCGTGCCAAAATTCTGTGCACGTGAAGGGATATTTTGAGCACATCAATAAAAGAAAACTTCATTTCGAGGAGATATAAGAATAAGAACATTCACCAAGCAGCCTTCAAAGTATCTGCATTATTGGCTCTAGATAGATTGTGAAGCAGCTTTTAAAGATATGAATAACAAAACTGACAAAACATTTAAATAACTGAAGCATACACCTTTCTTGAGGACTCCATGCAGTGCCAGTCATCTCACTAACTGTAAGAAAGGGTAAATGCACTTCTATTACACACGTTACGCTGTATAAAAAAGTAGGATGGTCTTCTCTTAGTGATAGAAGAGAAAAACATTCTCTCTTTTAGGTTTAAAAGGCATTTCTAGGCAAGTTACCTTTTTACCTTATTTCACTTCAACTTAAATATTGTACGGTATTGAAAATATTGTAACATTTTTATTTTTTGCTTATTTTAATTTATTTATTTTTTGTTGTTTTTATTTTGTTAATTTATTTATTCTGCCTTTAAACAGGGCACTGCTGGAAGAGAGACCTGGTCTCAGTCGATTACCCCTGTATAAATAAAACAAATAATAATGTTGACCATAAAATTATAAGCTTTTGATTTGTGAATGGAGGTGATGTGTGATAAATGTCCCTTAAAGTAAAAAAAAAAAAGTACATTTTAAAAAATCTCTATTACTTTCATGTGACTTTAAGACGTTTTACAAGATTAAAGCTTGACACAGTAAAATTGGAAACGATTGGATACATTTGACATGTTATTGATGTGAATTTAATTTGTTTTTTATCTTAAACGCTAGTTTTCAATATTTATATTTAAATACATATAGTATAAACAATTCAGCTGGTTAATTTTTGTGTTTTGATATATTATGTGAATAAATGTAATAAGTAATATAACACATAGTAGCTCTCGGCCACTTAATTTTTCCTTTTTTAAGTAGCTCTCAGATGAAAAAAATGTTGGAGACCCCTGCACTAGACCGATATAAGTCATATACAAAAGATACCAGGAAAGTACTGAACAATTATTAGGTCACTTTCGTTTACAGTATTATTACCATGTAGTTGTTTCACATGTAGGTACTAGGTAACTACGGCAGATTTTTCTGAAGACACTAGACTGATAAGTAATCTACTCAAGGTACTACTACTACTACGGATTTAAAAGCACCTTTGCAGTAACTCAAAGACACTATGCAAAGGGAACATACTAGGGTTAAGATAAGGAAAACAAGGGGGTTTTGAGACGGATTTAAAAATGTTAACGGATTTCGGAGCTCCAAATGGCTGGGGGAAGGGAATTCCATAGAGTTGGGGCAGCAGCACTGAACGCTTTTTTCTGGTTTTGCAGGTGGTGAGAAGACCAGAGTCAGAGGAGCGGAGGGTACTAGAAGGCATGTAGGGGGGCTAGTCAATGTAGAGATTTGTAAGTGAGAAGTAGTATTTTGAATGAGATGCAAGACTTAATTGGGAGCTAATGCAGATGGAAGAGAGTGGGAGTGATATGTTGCCAGGGTTTAGCGCGAGTGAGAATCGTTGCAGCAAAATTCTGTACATACTGGAGCCTACCCAGGCCCTTGTTTGATGCCCTGAGTAGTACACCATTGCAGTAATCCAGGCGGGAGGTGACAAAAGTCAAGACGAGAGTTTTTATATGAGGTTCCATGGAGAGGATGGAATCCCAAACCACATCAATATTTCTGACCTTGGCAGTGGAACAAATACAGGTGTCGTTGAATGTGAGGACCACATCACCAACCTTGTTGACCAGAGCCTGAGCAGCAACAATCATCGGCTCCATCTTAGTCTGAGTTCCAGACCACTTTCAGGCAGCCAACATTTTATTTCAAGTAGGCAGTTTGTAAGTGAGGGGGGAGGGAGGTTAGTGTTGGGTTTAGTGTGTATACAGTGCCAAGTGTAATCTGCATATGAGTGAAAGTTGAGTTTGTGTTTACAATGTATTGGTCCAAGAGGAAGCATGTAAATGATTAACAGAATTGGCCCAGGGCCGAGCCCTGTGGTACATCCTGGCAAACTGGTGTGGGAGAGGACTGGTTCTTGTCTAGAGCCCCCCGATGGTACCTGCCAGAAAGATACAACCTGAACCATTCATAGGCAGTACTGAACAACTATTGTGTAACAAGTTGCAGTACAAGTTACAGTACTCTTACCATGATGTTATTTAAGTGTTTCAAAGATAGCAGTGTTTGCCATGTACATTTTGGCCAGCTGAAAAATTATTACCGCTGCTGCTTCAGAATTTTATGAAATGTCATGAAGTCAGAATTACATGACTCTGGAGTTCGCCCCACTGAACTCAAATGAACGGTCGATCGTCCGTGCTCTCTCCACTTTCAGGATGAGCAAGCACCTTCACCTTCGTCAATCACTCCAGAACTGACAAATAAATTGTAAAACTAAAAGTACAGCATTTTCTCCTCAGGCAGAGTGACAAACAGGGCAGAGGATTTAATTTTGTTACCGCAGAGCAAGAAAAAGGGTAGCTAACTTGCTAACGTTAAGTTAAGATATATTTTACAGTTAAATTAAACATTCAGAATGTATTCTCTATTGATGTTCATGGCCAACTAATAATAATAATAATAATAATAATAATATGTTTCTCCAAGAGGAAAAAGGTGGCTGATGTCAATAATGAGGAAGCTAGTTGGGTAACGTTACTCAGTTTTTAGCTAAGGAGGGACAGTATTTTAATGTTCTAAATGGTTGTGTGATCAATGATGTGAGAGTTACCTAATGTTACTTATTCACAAATAAGTGAATAGACCTTAATAGACAAGCAGACAGCCAGGAGTAGTGGAGCAGGAGAGGCTCCTATCAACGGGCTACCTCTGGATGAAAAATCTACCTCTGAAGCAACGCAGGGTCCGTGATCAAAATTGATGTTATTAATGATCAAAATGTGCAGTAGTTCAATGAGTTATAGCAAAGCTAAATGAGCGCTTCAAGTGCTTCTGCTGACCTCAGAATTATATGCAAATACAGTGTATTCTGAGCAGCAGTATATTGCCCAGTATATGGCAAATTACTAGTCTGTGTCAGTCAAGTCTAGTCCATGACATAAGTCTACTACCATACAGTTGCCTCGTAATAGCTGATCATACAGTCTCATAACACAATACAGATTACCATCAGCTGAAAACGGGATCTACCAAACCAGTGTTCGCTAAGGTTGCAAATTTTCAGGAATTTCCATGATCAGCCGCTCACGTTAATTTACAATAATGGATTGTAAAAAAAAAAAGAAGTTAAATATACAGCATGATTTTCCCCGCAAACTTTATCTAAACATTTGCCAAAATGTTGTCGCACTTACAGTTGATAACAACATTATTAAGAGGCATTTCTTCTCGAAAAGAGCTGAGGCATAATGCTAGCAGCAACTTAAAATATATATTCCTTTTTGGAATGAAAAAGGATCCTCATAACCCGCAAATCCATAGACGTCAGGGGTGAGTCGTGTGTGCAGCTTGTTAACAATAAGGCTAGCTGCTGAAAATACCTGTTCTGATGGAACCGATATCGCCGGTATTCATAGTAACATCAAGCGAGTCGTTGAGTAAGTCGAACGGCATCACAATGGTGGCAATGCACTTTTGTTGTTTTCCGGTGTGAAATTTTCCCACTTTGGACTTTGTTTTAGCTCATTTCATAGTTGAGCAGCTCTTTGGTTTGTAGTTAACATCACGCATCAACAACTTAATTCTTGACCTTTCTTTTTGGATTTGTTAAAAGTCAAGGTTTGTTATCTTTGAAAGTAGAATGTGATTAAAATTGTATCATGCAGTAATGTTAACAAAATTTTAGTGTAGAATTACAGAAGGCTACAAGATAACAGCATAGGCATGGGGGTTTAAAATAAGCGATCAAATACTACTAGATTTGAATATAAATAGAACATTAACATATTTGGAAACTTGAATTGAAATGACAAGCACGCATAATGGTTTAATCGTAAAACACATTCTCTAGTCCATCGCAACAAGCTGTGCGAGTATAATTTAAGATAGAATTTCTACTGAGAAAATCTATAACCTTACAAGTTAGCATGCATCAGGATGAGTATGAATCAGATTGTGTGTTTGTGTGTTTTCCTGCATTTAAAAAAATCGGTCCTTACCAGGCCTTGTGAATGTGGTCGTTTTGTAGGATCTTGATAGATACCCGTGTCTCTCCTAGAAAAACGTCAGGGGCCAAATTCCCATTGTTCCACAAATCAACCCTTTAAACAAAGATGAAGAGGGGGTATTTAAAATAGTAATACATTTATATGACAAAGATTACATCAAAACACAGCATCTGTACAATAAACACACACACACCAAACCAGCTTGTTTTATTAAAAGTATATTTACACTTTGATTCACTGCAATCAATACTCATGCAATAACACCTCAAACATTTGAATCATGAAAGCGGTTACCTCCACTGAGTCACCCTAGTCTTACCCAGTGGGCTATAAGTCCCCCCTGTGGTCATCTAAGAAAGAAAAGCCCCAAATATCCTTGAATTCACTGTTCACCAAGGCTCCCATATCACGATAAAACTATACACACTTAGTGTATCAGATTTATCTAAGCACTCAATCAACGAGTGGTACAGAATAGCATATCAACCCTGCTGGAAAATAGAAGAATCTGTTACTAGTAAGGATGAAAACTAAAGATTAACTAGGTAGTTAAGTGATCTGACAAATGTCATGTAAATTAACAGAGAAATTGCTGTACAAAAAGGTTTTTTTAATCTTTGTCGCTTTTTTTTGTGCAGATGTTTAAAAGAAATTACATTAAATGACTTGTCCCATAATTACTTTGATCTATCATTACATTATTGAAGGTAAGTTCGCAGGGAAATGTACACCTATTGTGAGATCAGTTAGAACTAACTGTCAATAAACAGTTCAAAAGAGTTAGGAATTAAATTAGGAAACTGAAAAGTTACTAACCCTAGTAACGCATTACTTTTTTAAGGGAGCAATCGGTAAAGTAACTTAATTACTTTTTAAAGAGGAAACGAGTAATTGTAACTAAATACACATTTCCAGTAACTAGCACAACACTGGTCATGTGTAAGTGTGTAGTGTTGTTTGAATGCTAATACCTAGTTATTTCTTAAGGTATGCACAATTTTTTTGTGTTGGGGTAATTATAGTTATAAATACTAGAGATATTTGGCACTTCAACACTAAACAAGTTTTTCATACGTTGTTTCATCTTTACAATTTTATCAATCAAATATTTCCTATGCCAGTCAACTTTGGACATTCATTGAACAAGATGTCTACCATGTCTGGGCAAAGTATCTGTCTTGTACGACAAAGGGCTGATAAACTACAGGGCTTTTTTATAAGTGCAGGCAGATAGCCGGAAGGGTTCCAAATTGCATGATTACTTTCACACTAAGCCAAAGTCTATACACAACTGTCTGTAGGGTCATGCACTAATTTAGTAATCCATCAAAAGGGTACCTCATTGGCTACAGATTTATTTTTAGGTTACACCGAAGTTGAATATTAATGACTAGTTGTGTCACTGACCAAAGTATGCCATCGATCGTGATACTGGCTAGCTAGTTGAAAAAGGAGACAGAACTAGCCGAACATCTTGGGGGGGGGGCTGCTCAGCCAATATCAGTCAGATTACTTCGAGACTGTACTTGTTTTAAAGCTAAGAACGTATTGATTATGATGGTATTAATCACTCCTGTGGACAAACAAATAGGGACATTTCTTGTGTACTACGGTGGTTTACATATTTCTTGTTATAAGCAAGACAAAAATGAAAACAAACACTCTCAGTCTGTGTTAATTTTGTCAACGAAAATTTGGACTGAAAGTATTTGTTGACAACCTTTTTTTCATGACTAAATTGTTAAAACAACGTAAATGGAAAAAAATATTGACAACAAAAATGAAGACGACATCTCTGTTCATTATACCCTGATGAATTTAGATGAGACGAAATAGCTGGCTCTGTTCTGGCGGAAAACCTAGATCAAAGTTGCCGTCTCAAGGCATTGGCTGTTTTCCTTTTTAACCATTCATTTAATGCCATATCAAATTCCCCCTGCCTTCATTCATCGTTCTCATTTAATGATTATTTTTCCCTGCTGAGTATACATGTCTGCGCAATTTTGAGCAAATGCCAGGCCATTACAGTACAATTTGAACAAGCTAACGTGACCTTGTGAGAGCTCCAAATCTAGCTAAAACCCTGCAGTGTCTGCCAAGGTAATGGTCAATATACACTCACTGGCCACTTTATTAGGTACACCTTGCTAGTACCGGGTTGGACCCCCTTTTGCCTTCAGAACTGCCTTAAGTCTGTGTGGCATAGACTCAACAAGGTGCTGGAAACATTCCCCAGAGATTTTGGTCCATATTGACATGATAGCATCACTCAGTTGCTGCAGATTTGTCGGCTGCACATCCATGATGCCAATCTCTCGTTCCACCACATCCCAAAGGTGCTCTATTGGATTGAGATCTGGTGACTGTGGAGGCCATTTGAGTACAGTGAACTCATTGTCATGTTCAAGAAACCAGTTTGAGATGATTTGAGCTTTGTGACATGGAGCGTTATCCTGCTGGAAGTAGCCATCAGAAGATAAAGGGATGGACATGGTCAGCAACAATACTCAGGTAGGCTGTGGCGTTTAAACAATGCTCAATTGATACTAAGGGGTCTAAAGTATGCCAAGAAAATATCCCCCACACCATTACAAAACCACCACCAGCCTGAACCATTGATACAAGGCAGGATGGATCCATGCTTTCATGTTGTTTACGCCAAATTCTGACCCTACCGTCCGAATGTCGCAGCAGAAATCGAGACTCATCAGACCACGCAACATTTTTCCAATCTTCTATTGTCCAATTTTGGTGAGCCCGTGTGAATTGTAGCCTGTTTCCTGTTCTTAGCTGACAGAAGTGGCACCCAGTGTGGTCTTCTGCTGCTGTAGCCCATCTGCTTCAAGGTTCGACGTGTTGCGCGTTCAGAGATGGTCTTCTGCATACCTTGGTTGTAACGAGTGGTTATTTGAGTTACTGTTGCCTTTCTATCATCTTGAACCAGTCTGGCCATTCTCCTGACATCAACAAGGCATTTTCGCCCAGAGAAACTGGATTTTTTCTCTTTTTCGAACCATTCTCTATGAACCCTAGGGATGGTTGTGCGTGAAAATCCCAGTAGATCAGCAGTTTCTGAAATACTCAGACCAGCCCTTCCGGCACCAACAACCATGCCACGTTCAAAGTCACTTAAATCACCTTTCTTCCCCATTCTGATGCTCTGTTTGAACTTCACCAGGTCGTCTTGACCATGTCTACATGCCTAAATGCATTGAGTTGCTGCCATGTGATTGGCTGATTAGATATTTGCGTTAACGAGCAGTTGAACAGGTGTACCTAATAAAGCGGCCAGTGAGTGTAAATTGTAGGATTGATTCGATAACATTAGGAAAACTTAACATTATGTTTAATAGTGCCAACTCTCGCTTTGGAAGCAGTGACACTCACCTCAGAGCGGTGCTAACTTCATCATTCAGTTTAGCCAGATTGCCTAAACTAGTTAAGGTTAACATCACGATAACGGTTAACATCAGCCACTACCCTCTTGATAGTTGCGTCAGGCGTCGTGTTTAGCCTGCTGTTCAAGTGGTTGCATGTGTAGAAGTGTGCATATAAACCAGAGCCATTAATGTTAATTCCCCTTAGGAGTCAGGACTTTGACTTTTAAGAAATTTGACTAAAACAAAAACTGACTAAATCTTGACTAAAACCGAACAAAATGAAATGAAAATTTGACTTTAACCCAACTACAATTTTCAGTAAACGATGAAGACCAAAACAAAATAAAAAATGTATTCATGTGCCTCACTCTTCTTACAAAAAAACTAATGTATGCAGTGAAATCGGGAGACTCTTGGTTTAGTCATAGTTTGGGTATCTATATAGTTTGGGTATCTATAAGCCAACAAAGTAGGGCAGCGCACCCAGTTTTCCTGCAGCTTGTTAGCTTATCGTCAGTTATATTATAAACTAGGTAATAGCAGTCAGTGCCATATTGTGATTTTCAACGCAAGCTTCATTCCAGCCCTGAACAGACTGAACCAACATTCTTTTAAATTCACTTCATAACGTACACTGAATCTTACTGTCGTTACTGCGTTCTGACAAAAAGTGTAACCACACTTGAGACAGCTTTCGGCTAACTAGCCATTGCCCTGACTGCTGCAGGGCGGGCTGATGCAATCTCACTGTTTGAATCTTGCTCTCTCTCTCTCTCTCCACACAGATGCGCTCTCTGGTACTGAAATTTGGCACCAATTGACTTTTTGTGAACCGGTACTCAGTAGTACTGATGTAATTCGGTTTGTACCCTTAAAAGTACAGTTTGGTACCCAACCCTGGTAGTTTTGCAAGGTATACATCCCTGTGTTTGGTATTGATTATGCCCAACTCAATCCAATTGTACAGTAAGAAATTGTGGACATTCCCACAATGCGTAGTTACAGTACAGACAGTGCACAAGAGAAAATAGCGTTACAAGCTAAATAAACTCACTTGCATGCTAAAAGAGAAAGATATAAACGTACCAGACATTTATTGTATTGACTTTGGGTGAATGGCAATAGCATAGTTATTGGCAAGTGTAGTTACTATATTCATACTATACGCAACATATTGTAATGCCTAAACTCAAATTAATATTCTGTCATCGGTGCAAGAGATTACAGTAGAAGCAGAAGTGTATGAAATGTGAAAACATACCTGATTTCTAGTTTTTCAATGTCCTCCTCCTCAACCTGGAAATTAGACTTTTTTGAGTAGCTGCTGGACCTTGAGACCTAAGAATAGATTTTGTTTCAGAATTTTCCTCTTTCTTTACACTGACAAAAATTTTTTTATTTTGCAGTACCTCAAAGAAGAAGGTCTCTTCAAATTGGGGGTCGCTGGTCTTCTTCTTAACTTTTGTTTTCTTCTGGTCTGACCTAAAGAGAGAAGTAACAAGAATGCACATTGGCTTATGTAAAAATAAAGGACGCATGCGTAAAATAAAGTGTTCTTTACTTAACATTTGCACATTATGCCATTTTCAGCTTCCTTACATTCAGGACTTATCAAACTTTTAACAACGCTACCCACTGTAGCAGTTAAGTGTAAACCAAAAACACGTCTACGGTGGTTGTCATCACCAGCTAACCGGTCTGTTCGTCCTTGTTCTGTAGGTTTCTTTCTGATTACAAGATGCTCAAACCTAACTGTCTACGATTGGCAAAGGCTACCGCTGAACATCCTTTACGGCTTTATGCAATCGGGTTTCTGGAGAAAGGATTTTCCACTGTCCTCCGCTAGCCAAATTCACGCAGAAAATGGAAGCACTACCCCGTTTAAGATGGCTCTGTTAAACAATTTTTATTCATTAACCTTTGAATCCTGGTGGTTTTCTATGCACTTAGCTTGTACTGTATATAAACACAACAACCTGGCCAATCAAAAACTTCAACCACAAAACGACATGCACCTCAACCCCCATCCAAAACACCACCCTCTCAGCCTGTTTATTCACCTCCCAAGGACTTGATGAGAACCAGCACTGTGTGTTCCTTAAACACTGCTGATACCAAGTCTAGCACAAATAAATGAGATGTGCAGGGTTCCAGCTGTAGATTTGGTAATCAGAAACATATTGATAATGAGCTGGATCGAAGTGCAAAACCTACGCCAGTGCCTGATACTTTCTACATTCCTCTTTTGGCAAGTAATAGAGTGAACAAAATGTATTTGCATACTGCAAACCAATCAAACTTGATAACTATCTCCTGTCAACCACAGACAATCTTGGGCCTGTAAAACACAGTATGGAACTAGCACTATTAAATGTTAGATCTCTTGCAAACAAAGTTGATTTTATGTTATTAACTGAGACGTGGTTAGACAAAAACAATAGGGCAACTACTCAACTCCCCCTAACGTTAACTTGTTAGTTGTTTGTGATGTAGATGATCTGGAATGAAGGATTAGGGGGTTGCTGTTTTTTAATGCAAACAGACATTTTCCGGCGACTTCTCATCTTTTGAATACCTTGCTGCTATATTGAAATGTTCATCCCGTGTTCGACGGTAAACTGTTTACAGGCCACAATAACAGTTCTACCTTCTTTGAAAACTTTACTGAACTAACCAATATTTCCAAACATTTTGATTGACTGATTGTACAGTCACAGCTGGCGATTTTAATATTCATATTGATAACTGTAATAGCCAAGGGGCTAAAGTACTATCTTTGACACCTTTGCACTGCCTCAGAATGTGAAAGCCCCCACACGTCTCAATATTTTTAATATTGATGTGTTTGATCCGACCTTGTCAGACCATTCGTGTATTTAGTTAGATTTTCCAATTATCCCTGAAATTCACAGCACATCAAATACTGTAAAAACCTTCCCAGTACCGGGTTGGACTCCCTTTTGCATTTGCATAATCTTAATTATTTGTGGCATAGAATTAACAAGGTGCTGGAAACATTCCTCAAGAGATTTTGGTTCATATTGACATGATAGCATCAGGTAGTTGTTGCTGATTTGTCGGCTGCACATCCATGATGCAAATCTCCAGTCCCACAGGTGCTCTATTGGATTGAGATCTGGTGAATGTGGAGACCATGAGTACAATGAACTTATTGTATGTTCAAGAAACCAGTTTGAGATGATGTTAGCTTTGTGACATGGTGTGTTAACCTACTGTAAGTAGCCATTTGAAGATGGGTGCACTATCGTCATAAAGGGATGGACAATCCTCAGGTAGGCTGTGGCGTTTAAACAATGCTCAAATTGGAATTAAGGGGCCAAAAATAAGACAAGTAAATATTCCCCACACTTGATTACACCACCACCAGCAGCCTGTACCGTTAATACAATGAAGGATGGATCCATGCATTCACTTTGTTTTCGTCAAATTCTGACCCTACCATCTGAATGCTGCAGCAGAAATCAAGACTTGTTGGATCTGGCAATGTTTCTTCAACCTTGGTTGTCCAATTTTTGTCCTCAGTTTCCAGTTCTTAGCTGACAGGAATGGCACTCGGTGTGGTGTTCTGCTGCTGTAGCCCAACTGCTTTAAGATTTACCGTGTTGTGCCTTCAGGGATGCTCTTTTGCATACCTTGGTTCTAACAAGTGGTTATTTGAGTTACTGTTGCCTTTCGATCAGCTCAAACCAGTCTGGTCATTCTCCTCTGACCTCTTAACAAGACATTTTAGGCCACAAAACTGCCTCTTACTAGATAGTTCCTATTTTTCCAACCATTCTCCGTAAACCCTAGAGATGGTTGTTTCTGAGAATCACAGCAGATCAGCAGTTTCCGAAATACTCAAACAAGCTCGTCTGGCACCAACAGCCATGCCAAGTTCAAAGTAACTTAAATCTTTTCTTCTCCATTCTGACACTTGGTTTGAACTTCAGGAGATTGTCTTGACCATGTCTACATTTCTAAATGCATTTAGCTGCTACTGCAGATTAGATATTTGCGTTACTGAGCAGTTGGAGAGATGTACCTAATAAAGTGGCCGGTTAGTTTATGATGCCAGCCTAACATACAATAAAGTTCTGAAACCGGGTAAATACAGTTGTAAATTTGGTGTGTACAATTTAATCAATAATTAACCGTACCGTAGGAAAACACCAAATTTCACTGGTGGGACAGAACCAGGGACCAGCTATGAAAAATCCCACTGGTGGGACTGATCTTGCGAAAGGGTTAATTCTTATCTTGTGCTGTATCAGTTCCTAGGCTTATGTTGTTTTTTTTTTAATCTGTTTTGATTGTCAACCAATTTACCTACAATTATATCAATGATGAGCTGATAATTGCCTACTTTTTAGATCCTCAATGGCAAGAGTGTACTATTATTACCTGGCAGGTCCAACAAGCGAGACTGTGGCGTAAGGGTCGCAATTCTGTCCACTGATTAAAGGCAAACCTTTGCATTCAATTATCCTGTGGAGACACAAACTAACAATGAGGGAATCTATCATAATACATGCTGAATGAATACATTAATTGTTTTTAGGGTTTTACAGACAAAACAAAATCAAAACATATTAGCTAAATTAATTTAAATTATATTACAGGAGTCTATTGAGTTTCAAACTGTATCAAATTCATACACCAAATCAGTTATTATTGTATTTATACAGGGGTACCCAGTTGAGACTGTGCCTCTTTCCCAGCAGTATCCTATTCAAAAGGCTTGCAATTTTATGATGTTTAACCCCATTTCCATGAGATGGAGACTCGCCTAGATAATGACAATGCTAACAGTTGACTAGAAAACCAATGATTGTTTGAGTTAGAAGTCACTTAAGCCAAGCTATCACTCAAAGGTCTCCAGTCTACTGTTACCACTGTAACTAAAAGTAAAATCAAAACTAAGTTGCTGAAAAGCTGCCCAAATGGATGTAAAAAATACCTGGACGAGTCAGGACATCTACACGAGACATGGAAATGAGGTAAAACATCCTAAAGTGATAATCCTTTAGGCATCAAGGCATTGTGTACTTGACTGGTCTTATAAAATAAATTGAGTTTCCAACCCCCAAAACAGAATTGCCAATTCAATACAGAGATGTGATATAAACCAACTGAGAACATTTCCAGTCACTCCTAATAATAATTCCTTTCATGTTAAATTAGAAGAGTATGATCAATTATAATAAAGGCAGCACTATGGTAAATTTATGACACTATGGTAAATGTATGGCACTATGCAAAATTTATGGCACTATTGTAAATATACGGCATTATGTTAAATTTACGACACTATGGTAAATGTACGACACTATGGTAAATGTATGACACTATGGTAAATTTATGGCACTATGGTAAATGAGAACTAGAACGGGCTGCATCAGCTGCTAAAAAAAGTTTAAAAAGTCCAAATTTTCAGTAGGAGATTAGGCTACTTACTGTCATCTGAAAGCAGATGTATCTGTTCTCTGATGTTTCCAATTTACTTTGTAAATAAACACTCTCCATAGAAATGCAAAAACGTTTGTATGTTACATTTACTTGGGGTGTTAACATAACTCAGGTAAGGAATGCCGTATGAGACTTGATCACAGAAGCGCAGTACTCCGATAAAGTATGAACAATATTACATATAAAAAAAGGAAAATCAGCTAATTGAATCGCGTATCAAAATACTGAACTATATTTATATTGGCAAATATACCACAATTGCATTAAACTGCTTGTGTTTTTCTTTAAAAACACAAAAAAACCCAGCTGTGACATTTCCCTGAATCACATGTACTTCATCCTATGATTCCAACAATCCAACTATTTCGCTTTTGCTTGAAGCATACTGGAGCCTTAAGGCTAGCTGCTGAAATCACCCGTTCTAATGGAACCGATGTCGCCGGTACTAACGTCAAGCGACTGTTCAACTCCATTTATTGAGTCACTGGAGGAAGGCTAAAACTGAAAAAGCATGTGTACTTCCAATACACGAATCAACACAATGTAAATAAAGCACAGATCGATTAATCGTTAACATCCCTAATCTGGCCGTAATCCGCTAAAAATTGAACTATTCCCAACTTTTAGTTTGGCCGCACTTCGCCGCTCAATCAAACATCCGCAGCTTGTAGCGGTCGTCGCAGGTTTCCATTGATATTTTATGGCAACTCGCCGCAGGCTGCATTTTGAGAGTAAAACATGCGTCTCTGGAGTGAGGCTAATAGGCTCAACAACTAGCGTTGGTAGAGATAATATAGTGCCAGACAGGGTGAAAAAAACTGTTGTTTATTTATTTGGGGCAGGTTGACCCCTTAATAAAGGCTGGGGATATTTCATGGTATTTGGTGCTACAGCTTTTGATTGTTCTTGACAGGAATAACCAATCTTAATTGTGCTCACCGAACTAGAAGCTGTTGACACACCTGGCCATTTTCTGTGATCAGCTCATTTAAGCGCATCTCCAGGTGAACTTTTCCCTGTAAGATGAGAGAAAGCAGTATTTAGAAGATATCCGCATTCAAACATTCCATAATTTTCATAGGGCCACCCTAGGTTCTTCAACATGTTTGAATGTTCGGTTTAAGGGATTCTAGGATGTATTTTCAAGACCGAGCAATTTAGCCAGGTCACCGGGGTTGCACCCCTACTCTTTGAGAAGTGTCATGGGATCTTTAATGACCAGAGAGTCCAATCACTGAAGTCTACTAATTAATCTTATTCAATCTGCATCAACTGATTAGTAGTGGGCGTTCAACACTAAAAACTGCCTGTGAGTATGAAGGGCAGAGAGAGGCACCCTAGAATAATTAATACAAATATATTATAACTATTATACAAATTAGTTTAGATGTGCTTAATAGACACTGAGGAATGACACAAAAATGTCTGAAAGAAATACATTATCGGCACTTTAAACTGTTCAAGATGCTTGCCTTACTGCTGGAGGCAGTACTACCAACAATTACATCTCCTGATCAAACAGTATTCATTAAAGACAGGCATTTCTTTTTTATCCTCAGACAACTTTTCAATGTAATTTATAGCACTCATTTCTCTGGACGCAGAGAAGGTGTCCAACTGTGTGGAGAGGGGGTATCTTTTCTACACTCTACAAAGATTTGGCTTTGGTATCGGATTTTCCAATTGGGTCAAGATACTTTACTCTTCCCCACAAGGCTCAGTGAGGACCAACAACACCCTGTCCGCAAACGTCCCTTTACAGCGTTCGACCCGGCAACATAGCTTCACTTACTTGGGGGTTAATGTCACAGACAAATCCAAAGCCCTTTATAAGGCCAACTTTACCCCGCTTCTGTCTGTCAAGTCATTTCATCAAAGGACTTCCACAGGTAGTCCCTCGTGAATCTATCCCTTGTCGCACAGGTTAAGATAAGATGACCAGTCATCCGAAACTCCCATACTTGTTTCAATGTGTTCCCATATTTCTCCCTAAAGCCTTTAAGGAACAAGACCTCTTCATTTCTGAGTTTGTCTGGGACAGGAAAACTCCAAGGTTATGCAGACAAATCTTATGAAGGCATAAATCACTGGGTGGATTGTCTCTTCCCAGTTTCAGGTACTCCTATTGGTCTACCGATCTTAGGACTACGCAATTTTGGATACCACATGACATGTTCAGCTTCCCACTCATGGCTTGAAACAGAGGCCATGTCCTCCAAGGCGGTTATCACTTGCAGCTCTAGCCCATTCCCCAATTTCACACCCTTCTTCTCCAAACACAAAGAATATAATAGCTACAACCTCTCTGAAGATCTGGAACCCGTTCAAACGCTGTTATTTCTTTTCTTTATTACTTTGATTAAGATTAGTTTTTTAGTCCATATTCAGCCCTAAACTTAAGCCATTTCAACAGTTCATTTTTGTTAATTGAGACACCCACTTGAACTTCTGAGTGTGGATCCACTGGCTGCAGTCCAAACCAGTGCTCCTTCCCACTGAATTTACACAGATCTTCCTTTCGGATAGATACTTTACCTGAAAACAAAACAGCAAAAAAAAAAACAGCCACACACAAATAAATACTAACACAGAGAGCCATGAAACAGACAAGCAATGACAAAAGTTAATTCACCAGATTTCACTTAATTTAGTTACCATAATGTATGTGTGTGTCTGTGTGTGTGTTTAGCAGTTGGTTACCAAGGGGGAGATCTCTTTGGAAAACGCTCTTAGCGTACACGTAGAACGACAAACACTGGAATGGTCTCGGGATCTCAAAGTAGAAGTCCTCTCCATACAAAGGGCTGCAAAACAAAGAGAATAATAAAAAAAGAAAAAAAACTTTAGGGTTGACTCGAATGCTTCGAAGCTTCGATCGTTGTCATGGAAGTCAATTTCCAAATCAGCACATAAAAATAGTAGGCTTAATCCAACGTTATTCATTATGCATCAGCATTAATTGGGTGGCCAGCTGGTACAGCCGGTCAACAATTGTAATCGTTAGTATTATTATTATTATTATTATCCCAAATATCCTACTTCCCATGGTTAAAAATGCACCAAATTTGGCACACATGTCCAGGTCCTCTCAAAACTACAACCCATGCCATGCCGTCTCATTGTTCCTGTTGGTGGCGCTATAGCAGCAGTTCATAGTTCCAAGTGTTAAAAAAATCCTTAGGGTTACAGCTCTGAAAATTTCAGAACTGGTCCCTTGCTGTGAGATAAAACTTTCAAATGTTGGCCCCCAGTACAAACTATGATGAAGTCCATCACTGAGTAGACCACCAGTTTTTGAAAAAAACTAAAGTGTATAAGTCCAAAACCATACATCCAAATCACATCAAAGTTTCAGGATATCAGTGTAAATCTGTAGCCTTTAATAACGATTATGGGACGAGGTGTCAAACCGACATTGCAAACCAGATGTCACATCAGGCAAAGAGAGGTTTATACGTTCTTGGATTTGTTCTTAGTTGGATTACAAAATTTGTTTTGGAGCTGAGGGTCACAACCGCGCAAGGCAGACATCTTTGTACTTGAAGAAACACGACGTAATGTAGCGTCGCGTGTAACTCCCAGCATGCCTGGCGAGAAACTCTATTTTTGACAGCGTTCTTAATGTTTCCTTGTTATGTTTATGCTTCCTTGTTATCATGTTTTTATCATGTTTCTGTAAAGAGTTATGAAGTGCTGTAAACGCAGATATCGGTTTGTACTTTTGTTAGATGTGACACCGTGACTGTGTATGGTGTGTCTGTGAAAAAAGGTCAGAGCATGTCTCATATGTTCCGTATGCGTTCTGTTTGCTGGAATGATAGTAAATAAAAAGGTGAACAAATGTGGGTCTCTGTTGAATTTACCCAAGTCACTGATACTGTTCAGTCTCATTATTGGATCTACTCATTCAAATCAGTTCATGTGAACTATCTGAGGCCTTAGAACTAAATGACAAAAAAGTCTTAAGACACAGTCTAACAGTCTAATTTAGCTATCTAGGATAATGAAGGTTATGTAGGTTGGTGGGTGTGCAATCTCCTCCATTTGCTGAGAGTTCTATGACCATTCCTACCGGATTTGTCCTTTTTTCTTTCTTTCTTGCAATTCTTTTTCTTCATGTTCTTTTTCTACTGAAATAATTTTTTCACAGCCGGCCACCGCTATCACTGCTTGCAGTTATATTTCATTTGATTATTGCCAGGGCAATGTACCCCGCCTCTCGCCCTGTGTCGTCTGGGATAGGCTCCAGCCCCCCTGCGACCCTGCATAGGATAAGCGGGATAGCTAATGGATGGATGGATGGATATTGCCAGGGCTGCCAACTTTTTTTGAAAACCTCTGCATGATCATGATCAAGACGAGTACAGTATTGTGTTGTTGCTTGACGTCGTCACCACACGCGTCTGACATTTATTCGTCCTTGAACTTGAAGAAACATGACTATTTACAGCCATTTCCCCAGTTTCATAACTTCTAATTCTTGCACCAACCAATGCAAAATTAACATTGGAATACAACTTTCTCAAATGTTCCTATTGGATCACCGCTTTGCTCTGACTGCAGTCACCCATAGATTGCCGCTTTGCAGAAGTAAGAAATAGAGCACTGTCCGATATATTTTTTTTTTTGTGGCAATTACGCCAAACACCAGTTATTTAACGGTGGTCCTAGCTAAACTAGGAGTTAATGCTAAAAGGTCCATCACATTAACCCAAGTCAAGGAACGTAGTCATCATCACTGGTGTCTTGATTAGGTATCGACGTCATACATTTGTATCCCATGAGGTACACGAAATACATTTGTTGGGGGCAACCGTGACGATGAACCCTGTACTCATTAATGTCTACTTCTCAGATCGCTGTAAAGTGTGTGTTGTAGTGACTATGGACACTGTACTCATTAATGACGACCTCATTGTTACGTGCATGCAGAGTAGGACCCAACCACAGTGCTCGAGCCTGAACTATGGCAGGGTTATGTGGAATGCATTGTCGGTGAAAGCCTGACCTTCTTAAAAATAAACCCAAACGATGGCACTTAATGTATCCACCATTATATTATTATGAAGCGGCACTGCCAATCTAGCACCAATAAGCACCCCCTGTTAACAAACAGGGTCTGGACCGTAGTCAGCTTGTGCTGCAGTAGCAGGTTCTGCGCGCTAAGGCGGTCAATACCATAACTGCGACGCATCTCATTGCATTTGCTCAGGGAAATGCATTTTCTAGTGTAATTTCGGCATCTCTGTAGATGAGCTTGTCAGTAATTTTCATAGCACTTCCACAAATCTTAGATTTTGTAGCCCCAGTGAAATATAAAAAAAGCATTCCTCTGCCCTGGTTGAATGAAGACTTAAGGGCTTCAATGAGACAATGCAGGACGGCATAGAGGAAATGGAAAAAGGATCATCTCAGTGTCTCCTTTGCTTCTTTAAAAAATATTATGTTCAACTACCAGTATAAAGTCAAAGAAGCAAGGAACACCTACCTTTCAGAGCTGATTTCCTATCAGGGTCATAATCCCAGAATTCTATTTAAAATGATACACACAGTCATTGGCCCCCTGCTTACCCAAGCATTTGAATCATCATCTGAGCAATGTGAAATTTTTTGGGAACTATTTCTGTACTAAAATTGAAGACATTAGGCAGCATTTTAAAACTGACTGTATAGAGCAGTGGCTCTCAACCTGGGGGTCGCAAGATCATTTCCGGGGTTTTCCAGATAGTTGTGTGAAAACCCCCCCCCCCAAAAATGTATGTTTTTACATTCTACTTGATTTTATTGAGTGTGTGACAGGATGTTTGCCGACAATAGGCGGTTTTTCAAAAGCCGATAAATAAAATAGTCACCGGACAATATGTCCGAGAGAGAAAATAAAACGTTGCAAAATCATATATTTAAAAAAAGCAAAGATGTCTTTATTTATTCCTGTTTCCATTGTGCCTGCTGAAAGGGGATTCTCTATTAAAACAAGACTGCAGCCAGATCACGGCTTCTGGAGGGCAAAGTAACAAGGCTGATGCGCATCGCAAGCAGCTCCAATGACTTGAACAGCTTTGATTATCAAAAGGCAGCTGGTGGCTCACTTCGAGCATGTAAAGGCCCAGATGCAAGTGATTTCAAAATAGGGGCATATTGTGTCCCAAACTCAAATATTTCTAATTAAAAGTGTATCTAGACTTTTGTGTGATTCAGCGCTAACGAATAGGCACCGTCTTGTCTTCCTTCTGTCTCTCTTTCACACACACGCACGCTCAAGTGCTTTTAAAGAAATATTCATAAAAAAAAAAAAAAACAAAGGCTGGGGGGCGAACACCAGCCTGATTGTTCTGGGGGGTCGCGACTCAAAAATGTTGAGAAGCAATGGTATAGAGCCTGATTTTAACACTTGCCCAGTCTCATCGTTAACGCACTTCAGTGAAATTTCTCTGTCAACGCTGTTGCACTTTCAAAATCATCCTCCTGTCCCTCTTTGACTGTATTCCCACTTGGTTTTTAGAAGCTGTATTTCAGACGGTTGGTCCCAATATTTTAGCCATCACAAACTGCTCCCTCTCTACTGGTATCTTCCATTCTTTTTTTAGACATGCCATTGTGTACCCCCTTTTAAAGAAGCCCTCTCTTGATTCCTTTATTTTAAGCAATTTTAGACTCATTTCTAAACTTCCATTTTTAACAAAGATTTTAGAAAAGGTTGTCGCCACTCAACTCATTTATGAAGAATATTCAAATCTTTGAAAAATTCCAATCTGGCTTCTGCGCTTTACACAGTACTGAGACTGCTCTGGTCAAGGTCACCGATGATTTACTGCTTGCAGCTGACTCAGTACCTCCTTGACCTCAGTTCAGCCTTTCACACAGTGGACAATGATGTTTTAATCAATCGTCTGAAAAATTATGTTGGTATCAATGATGTGGCTCTGGATTGCTTTGTCTCGTGTGTCAAACAGGTCCTTCCCTGTAGCTCTTGGAGATGCCTCCTCCTCCTGTACAGCTCTCTCTTATGGGGTCCCCCACGGTTCTATTCTGGGCCCCCTTTTATTTACTATTTACTACCGCTGGGACAAATCATACGTAGACACATTATTGATTTCTATTGCTATGCGGATGACACCCAATTGTATGTCCTGTTAAAGCCTGCCAGCACCAATGGTTCGCATATTTTGTTACGCATTGCTGAAATCAAGGAATGGATGTCAAAAAATGTCTTACAAGTTAATGACTCAAAATCAGAAGTTATCATCATTACCCCATATAGTAATAACACCAGTATCATTAACCATCTCTCATTCGATCAAGGCACCTCCTCAAATAACGTCCGTAAGGAGGCCCGCAACTTGGTTTAATCTTTGATTCCGAGTTGTTTAATTAACTAATTTGTAGCCAATGTTTGTTTCAATGAAGGTTTGAGGAATCTGACGTTACAGAAGACAGGTCTTTTATAAAATATGTTGACATAGGCGATACATGAATAAATTTTTATAGACATATGAGCCAGGCCGTTTTAATTTGATCATATAATTTATTTGATTACATTGTTTATATTTCCCCATGTGAGGATGGACACAATTACACTCCGGTTTTCTTCAGAAGCGTGAGTGATCTTTGATACTGAAGTAATGGAACGTTTAGCTAACCAATGTGCCTGTTATAATTAATTAAGTGTTTTTAGTCAGAATGCAGAAATTAAAGTTGGTTCCGTATGCACTCGAACGCTAAGTGGGAGCCTACTAGAAATTAATTGTAAACAATGTTGGTTAAGCCTGTTTGATGCTAGTGTGAAGTTTGTGTTGTCAATTCGTGTTTTTTTAGATAGATACATCGTTTCTTGGGCTTAAAATCGTCAGTAGTGGTCATTTGAACATATTGGCAAATGCTTGACTTCTGTGGGTCCCTGAATTGTTTCTCGAAGTGTGAGATACTTACTTAGTCATACTCAAATGACTAATGTCAAATTTAGCAGCCTTGAGATTACCATGTTATGAGCATATTTTTAAATGCTAAATGCAGTACTTGTGAGGGTTTCTGGGCAATATTTGTTTAGTGTGCTTGTTTGTGTAATTGATTTCCAATAGTAAATAAATGTGCATAAAGCAATCATATTTTGTTCACTCCCATGTTGATAAGAATATCAAAACAAGAAATCTTTCAAACATTTGGTGAATTTTTAACCGATAAAAAATGTGCGATTAATCGCGATTAACTATGGACACCCATGGCATTAATCACGATTATATTTTTTGATCGTTTCACAGCCCTAATAATTATATGTTATGGCTGGTGTTGACTAAAACTTGATCAATCCAGAAGGTCGAAAATTAAGGAAATTACTTATCAAAGTGTTTTTGGCACATTTGCAGCGGTTTGCACAGTGTATTATTTTCAACCCCTATGTACACATAATGAAAGAAAGTCCATGACACAATACTTTGTAAATTAGGGTGGTCCCCCCCCAAAAAAGTATGCTACTAACCAGGGCTTACTAACGCAAAATACACCGAGCAGTGGAAAAGTTCAGCCTGCGGCGAGCTGCCATGCAGCGTCCATATAAACCAGCTGCGGAGTGATTCGAGTTTCGTGTCAAAGTGCAGCCAAACTAGAAGTTGAGAATAGTTTATTTTTTTGAGGGCGAATTGCGGCCAAACAAGAGCCACAGCCAATCAGCTAACAGAGTTCTGTAAAATATTGATCCATGTTAGCAATTCTTCCCACTAGAAATATATATATTGTATGATAATACATTGTACAGCTATAGGGATGCAGAACAAAATAAGGCTGTCTGGAAGGAGTTTGCCAATATGCTTGGTGTGACTGGTGAGTTCAAAGAGTGAGTTTGAGGTGGAAGTTGCATGTGGGTCGGTATTTGGATGTACAGAAATGTTCAAGCAAAACATGCAGATGCTTGGCCCACATTGCTCGCTAAACTGTGCCTTCGTTATGATATTCATCTACACATCACAGTTGCATGACAAGGCCATTTTCCCTGTATTTCCATTTCTTATGAAACTGTAAACAAATAAATAGTGTACTCACCACAGAGTGGAATGTTAATTCGCAATACTTTTTCCCTTTCCTGGCTGCTGATTTGGTTATAACCAATGAAACACCAGATATTTATTTGACACGACTTTCAACCAATCATTTGTTGGACCACACTTTAAATTGTGTTCGGAATCAGCATATTTAGTATATTTATTAAGTAGGCTACGCAGATTAGACCAAGCGATTCCGAACATATACCCGAATGAAATATAGGGATGACCTAGCGTCAGGCTCAAGGCTGCGCTTGCAGAAGCACATGGTCTGTCCGGCCTCTGAGGGCCAACCTAGTGAAGGCACATGTATATCCCCCATAAAAGTTAATTTCTAGCTATTCTGTACGTCGGTATGTATGTTTTCACTATACAGAGGAAAGCCCAGTGACAATTAAACAAAGAAACTATTAGAAACTCTTGCGTGCATGCAGAATTTTATTTTTATTTTTTTATAATATGGGGTTTTCCAGTGGATGAATGTACAAAAAGATGGAAGAAACTTAAGGACACCTTCCGCAAGGAAAAGAACAAAGATATCGAGCAACGGAGGAGTGGCTCCGCTGATCTGCTGGCTTGGCAGTGGTGGTTCATGAGAACTATGAGCTTTCTAACGCCGTTCACTACGGCCAGAGCCACCACCAGCAACATCGGAGGTGTGACGAGGGGAGGTGCAGTGAGAGGAGGTGGAAGACTACCGGGGAGAGGGCCAAGGATGAGGGGAGCTGGGCTGAGAGGAGCAGTGGGTGTTTGTGTCCTGGAGGTGGAGCCGGTGGTGGAAGGGTTAGGTGAGGAAGATCATGAGGCAAAGGAAGAGGAGAATGCGGAGGAGATGGAACAAACAAGTTTGTAGAAAAGGAGTATTACGTAGCTGTTCCTTGGCAAGTGCATCGCCACCAGGCCTACAAACCGGCCGCGAAGGAATACGTCAGCGCATTCAAGTCTAGAGCTGCTCAAAGCCATTCTTAACCCCCCAGCTCCTTTGTCACGTCCTTTCACCGATCCTGGCAAAATGTTCTTCGACAGCCTCCTGCCTGCTATAAAAAGCATGCTTGAAAATATAAAGGCCATGGTGAAATTTAAAATCCATCAGGTTATTTATGAATCAGAGTCCATGTAGCAGCTGAAAACGTTGAATGTTGTTATTAAATA
Source organism: Galaxias olidus (assembly GCA_026901105.3). Classification (NCBI taxonomy): domain Eukaryota; kingdom Metazoa; phylum Chordata; class Actinopteri; order Galaxiiformes; family Galaxiidae; genus Galaxias; species Galaxias olidus. The sequence continues at coordinate 165,705 of JAPMUY010001212.1, forward strand.
GATATCACAGAAGCTCGTGTGACTGTGGAATAGATCTGGACAATGTTGAAGTCAATGTCAATGAAGCATGCAGCTGCCAGAGTTAATATGTGCCAAATCAACTCAGACTGGCGATGGCCATGTCAGAAAACGCATCAACATCGTTCAAGAGAGTTACGAGACTGAGTCTGGGCTTTTCCAAGACGCGTTGACAAGTTGCTGTGGTCCTGCAACTGTTGTAAAATCAGATTCAAAACATAAAAAAGCCTCCCCCAGCTTCCTGTCTGAACTATCCAAGCTATTCGTATCTTTCTACTCTGTCACTATCCACCCTCCTACTAGTAACTAGAAGATTTCAATATTCATGTTGACTCCAGCAGTTGGACGTTTGCTGTTGACTTCATCTCACTACTAGACTGTTTCATCTTTACACAACACGTCCAAGGTCCTACTCATAACAAGGGGCACACACAGGATTTGGTGTGCTCCACTGGACTAAACCCCTCCCACCTCCAGTGCGTGGACCTAGGCGTGTCTGATCATCTTGACCTATTTGGGGTATTTGGGGTGCCCAGCAAAGCCCTGGATGGGCTCCAGTATGTCTAGAACTCTAGCTGCTAGGGTTCTCACACACACCAAACCCTGGCAGCACATCACGCCTACACTCATGCACCTACACTGGCTCCCAGTAAATTTCCGTCCCACCTACAAAATCCTCCTCCTCACATACAAATCCCTCCACGCCCTAGCCCCACATTATCGCTCTAATCTCCTACTCCCCTACATTCCATCACGGAATCTCAGGTTTGCTGACATGGGATTGCTTTCCATCCCCCACACCAGGTAGCTGACTTCTGGCAACCGAGCATTCAGCATCGCTGCCCCTACCCTCTGGAACTCCCTTCCTATGGAGATCCGAAATTCCCCCTGACATTTTTAAAAGACTGCTCAAAAAATTCCTATTCGATCAGGCCTATGAGGGCACCACCTGACAGTTTTTACTGCTCTTAATCGTCTTGTTACGGTCTCCTACTTCTGTTAAATGTTTAATTAGTCAATGCTTGTATTTTTGAAGTGTCCTTGGGTTTTAGAACGTTATTAATAGTTCACTAATCTAGCAATCCATCATATCCATCACAACGGTAGCTCATTGGCTACAGACCTTTTTAGAGATTTAATCAACGTTGAATACTACAAGCTGTGTCACCGACCAACGTACAGCATCGATAGCCCACAGATAACAATATTGGCGTATGTTTTCCGACGTTACATTTTTTTATTCATTTAACCAGACGAGTCCCATTAAGATTGGTATCTCTGTTGCAAGGGAGTCCTGGTCAAGAGGAAATATCAGCATACAATTGTAGAACAGACATGAAACAATAAAACAAGCAGCATAAACATTAAAATTATATGCTATTACATATCTTTGTCACAAGTATTTGATACCATATTTGAAAGATGACTGCAAAAATTTTTATTTTTTTATTTATGTATATTGTCGTTGCAGAGTACAGGTGACTGAGACACCTGTACTCTACGCAATGACAAAGTACACAACAACAACAAACAGTAAGTAAAATAAGTACAATTGATTTATAAAGTACATTTAAAAACAACTCACGTTGACCAAAGTGCTGTATAGACCAGAGCAGAGAGTGAAACCACAGAGCGACAGATCAAAAAACAAACATAAGCAGCAATATACACAAATCAGTCAATCCCTCACAACATAGGAATAGGAACATATACTTAAAACCACATCAGGACAATCCAGACGCTAAAGAATAAAAGACTGGGATGGTCGTTAGGTTTCAAGGGGATATAAAGCTGTGTACCATTTGCATAGCAATATATATGTATATATATATATATATATATATATATATATATATATATATATATATATATATATATATATTATTACTATTATTATTATTATTATTATTATTATTATTAATAATAATAATAATAATAATAATAATACTTCTAGATGCCTTTCTAGAAACTCAAGGCCACCATGCATGCCAAAGTATATACATTTAAACAGTACAATATACAATTTAAGATGCAATAAGCATAGGACAGACAGGGGACATCACGTTTGCACAGAAAATTGTTAAGGTCTAGTTATAGTCTAAAGAATAAACATATTTTCTCCCTTTGTAGAGTGCTTGTTGGTAAAACTATTTACAGTGCTCAAAAAAATTAAAGGAACACTTTTTAATCAGAGTATTGCATCAAGTCAATTAAACTTCTGGGATATTGATCTGGTCAGTTAAGTAGCAGAAGGGGTTGTTATTCAGTTTCAGCGGCTTTAGTGTTAATGAAATTAACAACAGGTGTACAGGGGCAACAATGAGACGACCCCCAAAACAGGAAGGGTTTTCCAGGTGGAGGCCACTGACATTTTTTCCTTCCTCGACTTTTTTTCACTAGTTTTGCATTTGGCTAGGGTCAGTGTCACTACTGGTAGCATGAGGCGATACCTGGCCCCTACAGAGGTTACACAGGCAGTCCAACTCCTCCAGGATAGCACATCAATACGTGCCATTGCCAGAAGTTTTGCTGTGTCTCCCAGCACAGCTCCAAGAGCATGGAGGAGATTCCAGGAGACAGGCAGTTACTCTACGAGAGCTGGACAGGGCCGTTGAAGGTCCTTAACCCATCAGCAGGACCGGTATCTGCTCCTTTGTGCAAGGAGGAACAGGATGAGCACTGCCAGAGACCTACAAAATGACCTCCAGCA